>JBBPLL010000068.1:0-78289 GCA_038089755.1 Leccinellum rugosiceps | reverse complement strand
ACTCGGCTCCTCTCCGTTCCTCTAAAGCCCCCCACAAGACAAACAAGTTGGGCTGGTCAGCGCATGGATTCGACGACAAGAGATCTGACGTTACGCTCGACGCGAGGCCGATGCTATTCGCGAGAACGTGCTCCTTCAGGAGGATGGCAGTCATTCAGGCAACGCTCCCTGGTCAAGATGGTTAGCCCTGCCTGTGAATGTCTCTAGCGGCGGCCGCCCTTACTGGGCAGGAAGCGCGAAAGGCATGGGTTATCTCCACTCCCGCTCATCGGACGGAGGCTGCAAAGACAGCAGACGGTAGTGTTTATCTTGTGCGTCGTAAAATCGAAGCATGACTAACTCAACGTCTCCACTAGAATGCGAAACACGGTGTCCACTCCTCCCGTTGCCGCGAGAAGCTGGGCGTGCTCCAAGGTCGTTCAAGACATGCCCGCGACTTCGACCTCATCGGGTGGCTCAACGATTTCGCTTTCGAATCATAGTACGTGCGCGTTCCGTTCAATAGTAACAGCCTTACACGGTCTGATGCTACGTGCTGCAGGAGTAACTGAAGATACGTTGATCAAGAAACCCAAGACTACCAAGGAATCTCCTTCCACTGCTCGCCCCAACGATACCCGGCTTCACGCCAACGACTCGAATATGCCCGCGAATCCCACGATACCCCTTAACCAGATACCCAGATGGGACGCACGATACCCCCACCAAGGCCAGCAGCGAAGAGATTAAGCCATGCGACAACTCGACGAAGACGTCCAATATACCCGCCTCGGACGTCAGGGATGGTCCCGTTGCGACTAGTCCGAAGATGGCCCAGCTCTATGCTGGGTTGCCTTCCCCCAAGGACTCTGCATTAAGCCTCACAATTTTATTGCCATCGGCACCGCAGAGATGACTTCTCGCTTCTAGTAGTGTTTCGAAGCATGTAGCTACAGTCGATGGTAGCTCATCCAACGGTCAGCTCTTCAATGATCGTGATGTAGTTGGCTATTACTGACAGGCCTTGCGTTACTTGACAGGAGTCAAGATATTTGGCCGTCTACCCGGGGGGTCTCTGACCCAGACGGACCAACCAAAGACTATCGAGATGGCTTCCATCGTCAAGTCCCAAGTTTGTTCTCCCGAATCTTTAGGTGAGTAGTGTAGCGCTCGCATTCGTTCATTGTCCCTTGTCTGACGGAGTGCCAGTACTTTGTGTATTTCAAAAGGAATCACGCTGTGTTCCCGGCACCCTCTTGTTCGACCCGATGGTGGACGACAATTGCCTTTGATGCGCACGGCAGTTCTCAACTGTTTGGATCAAGACCATACTTTCTAGCATCCATCCCTTGTGTGTTTACTGCTCTTCACTTGGTATATCCCGTGCACTAACAATGACATCCTGTGATCAGCCATGAAGGGAATGGCAAGTATGATTACTTGCATGAAATCATAAGGGGCATTAAACCCTCGAGAAGTTCTCTGGAATCTACAGGTGAGCGACACCATACCTTGTTCTTCTTGGGCTGACAAGTGTCAGGGGCGAAACGACTGAGCGCGAGGTCTCGTCTGCCGCGTTGTCATCGTTGACGGCTCTCGATGCAACGATACAGGCAGTGCAGCAAGACGACAGCAATGTTTTGACTTTGACGCCACGTCCCGAGTGCCTTGCCGTGAATCTCAGCTTTTAAACCACAGCGTTCGTTTTATAACGTCAGTAGTTCTTCGTTTCCACTTTATGGTCCATATGGTAACAATGTCATTTTCAGCGGCGGTACCATCGCAAGTGCAAAGCCTCTACGTGTCCCTGACGAGGAGCTCGACGGAGAAACCCTTGCGAATACTGTAGGTCAAGTTACTGGTCGCCTTGGTTGATCTTTTGAGTTAGCACACGCCGTCGATCCGAGACGAGTGTCACTCCCCACCCAAAGCCGTAGCCTTGTGCCAGCGATAGTCGGTAGAAATGTTGCACCTCATACGCTAGTAACAATTCTTACGACCTTTTACGACCTTTACGACCTGTTACGACCTTTTATGACCTTTATGACCTTTCATGACCTGTTACGACCTTTTATGACTTTATGCCCCTATGCCTACCTTTCTCTATGCCTACCTTTTTTATGCCTACCTTTACCTATGCCTACCTTTTTTATGTCTACCTTTACCTATGCCTACCTTTTTCTATGCCTACCTTTACCTATGCCTATCTTTACCTATGCCTACACTTTTCTACCCTGAACTGAGTGCCAGTTTGCTGTGTTGAAGGCGGATAGGTAAGTGCTATAGTCCCTTTGCCAACATTATTGACAGGGAGGCTCGGAGGTGCAAGGCAAAGAGCTAACGAGATGTGAGGCACCATCAGTCCTGATAGATAACGCCGAATGTGCCCACTCGATTAATGATAAACTTGTGTGAAAACCGGCATTTGCGAACGTTGCTTCGCCTCCATGCTCTACTAACCATGACGTGCGCATTCTGCACATGCCTGCAACATAACGAACAAAGGGAGCAAGGCAATAACTCACCGACTCACTGCGATCACTCGAGAATAGCATTTGCAGTGGGGTTTTCACCGAACGAGCTAGCCTAGAAGGATCACATCTATAGTAGGCAGTCAGGGGTGTGATGCATGTGATATTTTGATGATAAGCTATCGACTATCCTTCGGTCGCGAAAAGTCAGGACACAAAAATGTGATGTCTGACGTAGCTCCGGCGTCAATCCGCCCACTACAGCACAGCAAAGGCGGGTGGGCTGAGAAGATGCAACTCTACCGACACCGTCATTCTGTCCTTCGCGAGCCCATCTTCTGCGGTAACGCATGACCCTGTTCATTGAGCCGTCTTTCCCGCCACATAAACACACCAGCAATCGCTGCGGCCGGACCGAACGAGATCGTCGCGATGCTATGCCATACAAGAATCCCAACGAAGTTGAGCACGCTGTCGGCCATCCAAAGCGTCGCGAGCATCATCGAGCCCATGGCGAAAATGATGTCCCATTTGATGAACTCACGCACGCCGTCTGAAAGGGAAACCGTTGCTGGATCGATCATGTTCGCGATACTGATCGGTACGAAGAGCGTTCGCAGGGATTCGATGTCGAGGAAGAGAGGCCAAACGTAGATAGCGTGGAGCAGTGCAGAGAAGACAGATGTGAGCATGAGGGCGGTCATGACGGAAGAGTGACCCGAGTGGACGTCAGGTAATGATGGGAAGAGTTTGTATGCGAGGGTGGCGAGGGCGACGAGGAAGGGAAAGCCTTGCCAGACGGCGGTCAGCGGTGGGTCGACATAATAGAACATGAGGGCCGTAGGGAAAGCGTAGCCGACGAGGAATCCAAAGAGAAGTGATTCACCGTTTGCTGGGCCGATTTTCGACGGTGGATTCGGGGTGCGACTGGGCCGGATGGATGCGGTTCCTGTGACGACGAAGAGGAAGGCGTAGATGGGCATGATGACGCCCATGGAGCAGAGCTGGAAAAGGAGGCCAACGGCGGTGGGCGCACCGAGGACGAGTGGGCGGCGGTCACGGGCAGCTTCAATCAAAGAAACTAGTGTGATGATACTGACGGCGGGAAAGAGGACGGCATTGAGAGGATAGTATGATGTATCCATGAGGGCGTGGAAGAAGGCGACCATGCCGCAGAGGAAATCATCAATCTGGGGGTTTCCAGTGTATTGCAGGAGATACGAATTGGGGGAGAAGTCGGAGTGGCACACGGCAGAGAGTTGGCTTTGGAGGCCGTTTTCTATGAGAGATTGGCTGAGAATGAGTCGGAAGGCAGAGAAGGCGAGGAAGGAGAAGAGGGGGAAGGGGAGTAGCACATCTGGTCGGGATGTTAGGTGAACCGCTGGGGCACAAAAGGACATGTACACGCACGAGTGAGCAACTTCATGATCTTGAAGGCCATGTCGATTGTCAGAGACAGCCGTCAACGCACCTTCGACGCGGAGTTCGAAAACAAGTGATGCGTGCAAGTATACCATGTACCGAATCGGCACCCACACTGCCAGATAAGAATCTTGTAAAGCATGATCGTGTCAGGACGGTGCACGTTATCAACCAGAGGAGAGGGACTAGTTCGGGAGTGCTATGATTTTTTTGGCCAAGTCACTTCGCTGATCAGCGGACGTTATTAGTTTACTACACATCCTTTTCCAGAGAGGTGAATACAACAAGTTCGTCTCCTGATATACAAAAAAAAAAAACAACAACGTGGGACTACTGGACGTCGACTGTACGGATGCACCCCATCAATTCCTCCAATGACGTCTCCTCCTGAATCTGAACCTTGATGAAACTGTCCGTCGCAACACGTCTATAATGCACACGTCCCTGCAAGGCTAGCAGCAGGGCACCGAACGGCTGCATGAGCCGCACGGCGAGCCGCAGTGCGCGCACGTGTAGATCAAACAGAGGTTCGCCTTCGAAATCTTCGTCGATCAAGGGACTAATCCATGGATGAACGAGAACCAGGCGCTGCGTCGTTAACGCATCTTCTCTGGTCTCGATCCGTACGTCGCCAAATAATAGGCTCGTGGCGCAATAAACGTAAACATTCGAGTCCGATTCGGGTGCCGAGAGAAGTGTGAGATCAGTGAGGCGGAAAACCAGCCCTGAAAGTCTCAGTCGACCAGAAATGACAGACAGTGATGGGTGATCATGGAGTTGGTCATACAATCGAATGATCGGGGAGGAATCAGGAAGGGATGACTGTAATTCGATAACCATCTGATCTATCTTGGCGTCCTCGATGGGTTGCGGAACATGCGGCGGAGCAACTTCATCATAAACGGTAAGATCGGAGGGGAGGTAGCTGTGGTTGCTACCCGCATTCCCAGTCCAGGCGAGAATGGTGACATTGTCCGACCGCGTCAGGATATGTTCCAAGAGTCGTCCGACTGCTTGGTTACCCTCGCCGTATATGACAGGGAGGGTAACATTGAATATGCCGAACAGACAGTACGCGGTATCTTCCCTCCGCGTGGTTTCGCGCTTCGAAGCAAGATAGAGTTTCTCGCGCACGTTGGTCACTCCTGGCTGAAGTGTTGCAAGGGCCTGAGAAGCAAACTTTGTGGCCCGTTCCATCTCTTCAAGGATGAGGGGTGATTCCTTGTGATTGAACATCTCCAGACCGAGGTACGGTTTCCAATCCTCTGTATAAAACTGGATGATCCTCGAAGCGACATACTCTTGGAATGTCCACCCGCGCGTGTTCCAGATACTCTTCCATAGAGACCCAGGCTCCTGTGTATCTGAGAAAACACCAACAAGATGGACGACTGTCAGTGCCGCACGACAATACCATTGAAACATGGCGACAACGGATTCTTGTTGGACTCCCTTGTCGCTCTGGTTGACACAGCATGTGTCGCTCCACCCCCATCGAAAACAGTGAGACTGCACAAGCTTGCAGAAGTTGATGAGCTTGTGTATCGTGGGAGATGTGGGCAGTCCATAGATCAGGGCATTCTCGATCATTTGGAAGGATGGCTCGGGTGGCTGCCACTTGTGCGAGAACATCACATATTCATAAAACTTCTCTACCTCTCTCGTTATGCGCGCACGGTCGAGTCGAATATAAGTAGTCATGGAAGACCGCAACTGGTTGAATATGGGAAGTTGTTCGAATGCTGTTGCTTGCTGTGTCTTGTCGTGGAGACGACCAGTGACTGTATCAATGAGTGTGTGGGGTATGTCATGGATGGTCTCCTCGATGACCTTACGGATCAGTGCAGTGGTATCGAGATATCCTCTCCGGAGGTCTATTATCAACACAAAATCAACCCATGTCGTCTGCAATACGAATGAGACAGGCTCACCCCGGATTTGTGGATCAGGCGAATTTTCCGTGCTCATCATCATCATCTCGAATGCTTTGAATGCTTCTTCGTAGCGCCCCATGGTATGTAATACGGCATGTCTCCTCTTGTAACCTCTGTAGGACAATGAGTTGCGTTCAATAATCTGACCGTACTGTCAATGAACATCAACGTGGCGAGACACATGACTCAATCCATACCAAAGTAGCATTGGTTAGTTCGTCCTCCAAATACCCTACTCGCGCCTTGCAGCATTTGAGTATGATTTCGCTGATATTCTCCGGGTCAAGCGAGAGTGCGCTCGAGTAGGATCTGATCGCTGCATCGTGGTTCTTCGCGCCCTTCGCTTCATCGCCACTCTTTTCCAGCATCTCGATGCAGTGTTGTCGAAAATCTTGGGAATTTTCAGCCACGCCTAAGTGTTGTCATAGTAGGTACTCACCGAATTCCCACTGTGATCGTTCGTCCACGCCACTCATCTCCTGCGATGCCTCCCCCTTCATGGATCGGAAACATTCAACCGCTTCCGTAACACGGTTGTCGCCTTTGAGAACATCACAGATTGCACGGTAAACATGAAATTCTGTCACTTTGAACTGAACAGAACCTCTCAGAGTCAACAAGTTGTGCTAAAGAACTACACGAAATTTACCTTCTCTGCAGCACGTAGTGCCTCGCTGGTTGAGTAATGAATGAGTGCCATTCTTGCCCATCCCGTCAATATACCTTCGGGAGGCGAGGGAGTGAGCAACAATAAAGCGGAGTAGGCTGACAGTGCTTCGTCATGTCTCTTGGCATTAAACGCCTCATCTCCAATTGTCCGAAGCTCTGATAAGTATTTGTCCGTGAAATCTGATGGCAGGGATTGAACATATTCTCCTTCGATGTGTTAGAGAAACTGACCTTTGAGCCAGTCGACGATCAACTCGTTTTGATTCAGATTCTCTGTAATTGCACTCTCAATCTCGAGGAGACATTGTGCGACATCAAATATGTGACCCTGGGCATACAACCTTTCGCACTCGTGCTTCTTTTCATGAACACGGAGCGCGTCAAGGAGCTCTTGGATGACTCGTTCACGGTTAGCTGTTTTTTGTGCCATGGGTACAGGAAACGGGTCAGGGAAAGGCGTACGTTGAGATAATAACAAACACACCCGAAATCGCTTGCTGCGTGTCAAGGTCTGCGTATAGTGCCCTGGTCGTCTTGGTTAATTGATTGACTTTGAGTTGGGAGGCGGCAAGCGCGCGGCCGAGTTCCTCAACAGTCCCGCCGAGATGGCTAACTTTGTCACGGAATTGTTGAACAGTAAACTCTAGATTCGCAATATTATCCTCTGGCGGAAACAAATATCAGCACGATTATTGAAGTCGTTCAGATAATAAGCATACTTTGACACGCGTCCCTCGCATGGAGGGCCATAACCATGTCGTAAATATCCGGTTTTTCAATCTTCAAGCGACAGACTTCTTCCTCCAGCAACATCTGCCTCAACTAAGGACACACTGATAAGGATCGGATGTCACACGCTTACGAGCACTCACATCGTCACAGTAGGGTGAGGGAAGGATGTTACAAAGATTCCAAAGCGTCATTTTGTTGTTTCCAGCAGTCGCAATGTCGTAACTTGGTGAAACGATCATGGACCAGATGCGGTGGGAGTGCTGAATGGAAGTTCCGATTTGTTGGTGTGTCGTGGTGTCCCAGAGTGAGAGCGATGAGTTGGCGGAGGCTGCGATGATTGTGTCGTTGCATGCCAGTGCGATACATCTGGGTTTGTTGTCGCTGTGAATGCGCCATTTCGCGAGGGTCGTCTTTGTGGACACGTTGAGACAATGGATATCGCCGTCCTTGGATAAAACAAAGAGTTGTTCGCTGCCCGTCGCCCAAGCAAGCGATCCGTTACAAGCCGTGTGGACTTCAATTGGAAATTCTGCGAGAATGCGACCATCATTGCTGTCGTAGACCCGAACAGACTCGCGACACCACGTAGCAGTCGCGATAAGTCGCACGTTAGGAGAGAACTTGACTGCAGCCAAGAAGTAACCGTGTTTGAGAGGGCCAAGCAGTTGCGACTGGCCTGCAGGAAACGACCAGACACTAACTGTCTTGTCATGCGATCCGGTCGCAAGTTTTGTCCCATCGGTCGAGACGTCGACCGCCCACACCGGCTCGTCCGAGTGTGCTTTGAAGTCGGCCACCTTTTCGTAGCTGTTGGCACTCCACACCACCACTTTACCACTGAACATCCCACACACGATCCACTTTCCGTCTTGCGAGACTGCCAGATTCAAAACACGACTTCCAGCATCCATTGGCTTCCCTACCTCCTTGCCATCCTCCACGCGCCACCGTCGGACCTTCCTTTCCTTTCCTCCGCTGACAACATGCCCCCTGTCAGGAAGAAACGCGACCGAATATATCCCATCTAAACCATCGATTTCAGTTGGATTCATGTCATGGGAGGCGGAGCTCTTTTCACTCGTTTCCTGAACAGTGAATATGCATTAGTAGCTTCCTTTTGTTGGTGAGTGATGCTCCCACCCGCTCTCCGCTGTCGATGTTAAGAGGGCTGTCACTACTCGGCTCTATTGCATTGTCAGCGCCGTACATTGATGGCTTTGCCTACATATCACTTACCATTCTTCTTCCTTAGGCGTAACTTGGAAATCATTGTAGGACAGGTTTAGGCAGGGTACAAATGTGAATGCCTCGATGTTTAGTTTCCGTGCACCGTTATCGCCTGGCAATACAGATTTAAGTATCCTCATCTACTCTCACGCAGTTACGGGCCCCGTGCCCTGAGCGCTTGCTTTTATCGGTATTTTGCATCGTCCCCACATGTCCCATCGCTATCATGGTCGTGACATCCTGGTTTTGTGAATGAGAATATCATGATCAAAGGAAGATGACCTGCCTATCAGTCATTGATTTCGAGCTTTCTCTCTCATCTTGTCACATCTTGTTTCGACGCTTATCGTCCGTCGCTAGTAGTTCACCACTGAGCTTTTTCATCTGACACTTCCGAAATATCACCATCTGATTGTGATTATCTCGCAGAATTATCCTGTGACCTGAACAAGTGATGTGATTCGCCGACAATTTAGATCAACCTCGATTGGATGCATTGTCCGAATTATAGTCCCTGTTGACCCCTTTCCAGTCAGTTGCTCTCAATGCTAGACACCAAAGGACATTTTACCTGAGATTCAACACGCGGTCACCACGCATGTGCTACTCGGGATGCGCAAGGTGGAAACTCTGCTATGAGGCATGTTCGGCGTTCTGGCCCGGGAAGACACAGAATGTGCAAGTGAGAAACGACGGTGATGGAGAACCTGGTGCGAAAAGTGCAGATGGATCATGGCAGGACTCTTTCCTTACTCGGCACCGTAGTATGACAACTTGTCACAAAAGGATGGAAATCCATGAGGACGATCAATAGGTACTAAGTTAGCCTGATGACCGGCCAGTGTAGAAGAGGACGACGCTTTTGTCCGGTGAGAAAGCGGGTTAGTATAATTTGCATACTTGGCTGAGTTCTAAAATCAAACAACTGATGAATCGCTTGATCGATCTCGATCAAGGGTCAACTATTTATGCGAGGTAAGTACATGACGGCGAATCACCAAGTGGATCGTGCGTATCACAATTGGTCACGAACGTCGCTCAAAAGGTGGGATGTGAGAATAATAAAGAGCATCGTACAAGCCTGAGAACCGACAAGAGCCGACAATCTACGATTACTGTACCTCGACGACCCTACGAACGCTGTTCACCAATTCCTTCAACGGTGTTTGATCTCGAATCTGAACCCTGATAAAGCTGTCCGTTGCAACACGTTTGTACTGTACGTGTCCCTGCGAGGTGAGTAGCAGTGCACCAAAGGGCTGCCTGAGCCGAGCGGCGAACCAGAATGCGCATGTAGGAAGATCAAAGAGAGGAACATCACCCTCGAAATGTTCATCAACCATGGGGCTAATCCACGGATGAAAGAGAGCTAGATACTGCATTGCAAGAGAGTCGTCCTTGGTCTCAATCCGTACCTCACCTAGAACCCTAGTTGTGACGTGATAAACATGAAAGTCCGAGTTGGATTCAGATACTGGGGTGATATTGGTGACACGGAATAGGAAACCAGGAAGTTTCAGTCGACCGGCAACAACGGACAGTGAAGGAAAATCGAGGAGCTGTTTACACAACTGAACAATCGGGGAAGGGTCGGGAAATGATGTCTGCAATCCCGTGATAATCCGATCCATCTCGTCCGTCTCGACAGGCTGCGGAACATGCGGTGGAACAACTTGATCGTAGACAGTGAGATCGGATGGGAGGTAGCTGTGGTTGCTACCTGCATTCCCAGTCCAGGCGAGAATAGTGACATTGTCCGACCGCGTGAGGATATGTTCCAGGAGTCGTCCGATTGCTTGGATACCCTCACCGTATATGACAGGGAGGGCAACACTGAAAATACCGAACAGACAGTACGCGGTATCTTCCCTCCGAGTTGTTTCGCGCTTCGAAGCAAGATAGAGTTTCTCGCGCACTCTCGTCAGCCCTGGCTGAAGCGTTGCGAGCGCTTGAGTAGCAAACTTCGTGGCCTGTTCCATCTCCGCGAGGATGATCGGAGATTCCTTGTGATTGTATATCTCCAGACCGAGGTACGGCTTCCAATCCTCTGTATAAAATTGGATGACCCTCGAAGTGACATACTCTTAGAATGTCCACCCGCGCGTGTTCCAGATACTCTTCCATAGAGGTCCAGGCTCCTGTGCATCTGAGAAGACACCAACAAGATGGACGATTGTCAGGGCCGCACAGCAATACCATTGAAACATGGCGACAACGGATTCTTGCTGAACTCCCTTGTCGCTCTGGTTAACACAGTATGTGTCGCTCCATGCCCATCTGAAATGGTGAGACTGCACAAGCTTGCAGAAGTTGATGAGCTTTTGAATCATGGGAGATGTGGGTAGTCCATAGATCAGGGCATCCTCGACCATTTGGAAGGATGGCTCGGGTGGCTGCCACTTGTGCGAGAACATCACATATTGGTAAAACTTCTCTACCTCCCTCGTTATGCGCGCACAGTCGAGTCGATTACGAGTAGTCATGGAAGACCTCAACTCATTGAATATGGAAAGTTGTTCGAATGCTGTTGCTTGCTGTGTCTTGTCGTAGAGACGACCAATGACAGTGTCAATGAGTGCGTGGAGTATGTCATGGATGGTCTCCTCGATGACCTTGCGGATCAATGGAGTGGTATCGAGGTGTCCTCTCCGGAGGTCTATTATCAACACAAAATCAATCCATGTCGTCTGTGCAATATGAACAAGACAGGCCCACCCCGAATTTGTGGATCAGGTGAATTTTCCATGCTCATCATCATCATCTCGAATGCTTTGAATGCTTCTTCGTAGCGCCCCATGGTATGTAATACGGCATGTCTCCTCTTGTAACCTCTGTAGGACAACGGATTGCGTTCAACAACCTGATCGTACTGTCAATGCCATGGCGAGACACATGGCTTGATCCATACCAAAGTCACATTGCTTAGTTCATCCTCCAAATACCCTATTCGCACCTTGCAGCATTTGACTATGATGTTGCTGATATTTCCTGGGTCAAGGGAGAGTACACTCGAGTAGGATCTGATCGCTGCATCGTGGTTCTTCGCATCCTTCGCATCATCGCCCCTCTTTTCCAGCTTCGCATCTTGTCGAAAATCTTGGAAAATTCAGTCGAGTCTCAGTGTCGTCATAACAGGCACTCACCCAGTTCCCATTGTGATCGTTCATCCGACCCACTCGTCTCCTGCGATAGCTCGCCCTTCATGTTCTGGAAACATTCCATTGCCTCCGCAATACAACCATCGCCTTTAAGAACCTCACAGATCGCACGGTAAACACGAAATTTTGTAAGTTTAAACTGAACGAAACAAGAGTCACCAAATTGTTCTAAACAACCACATGACATATACCTTGTCTGCGGTACCCAATGCCTTACTTGCTGAGTAACGAATGAGTGCCATTCTCGCCCATCCCGTCAGTACAGCTTCCGGAGGCGAGGGAGTGAGCAACAATATAGCGGAGTAGGCTGACAGTGCCTCGCTATGTTTCTTGGCATTAAACGCCTCATCTCCAATTGTCCGAAGCTCTGATAAGTATTTGTCCGTGAATTCTGATGGCAGGGATTGAACATATTCTCCTACGGTGTGTTAAAGAAACTGACCTTTAAGCTAGTCGACGATTAATTTGTTTTGTTTCAGATTGTCCGTCATTCCGCTCGCAACCTCGAGGAGACACTGTGCAGCATCATATATATGGCCCTGGGCATACAACCTTTCGCACTTGTGTTTCATTTCGTGAACATGAAGCACGTCAAGAAGCTCTTGGATGGTTCGTTCATTGTCAGCTATTTTGGGTACCATTGGCACGGAAGACGGGTCAGGGAGAGGCATACGTTGGGGGATAAAAAACACACCTGACCTTGCTTGCTGCGTGTCAAGGTCTGTGTGTAGTAACCTGGTGGTCTCGGCTAGTTGATCGACTTCGTGTTGAGAGGCAGCAAGCGCACGGTTGGTCTCCTGAACAGTTTGGTTAATTTTGCGGTCTAATGAATGGGATTGTCAACTATGTAGGAATGATGGGGGAGAGAACACACCTGATATTTCCTTTGACTTGTTGGCCGTAACAAGTTGGTCACGGAGTTGTTGAATAATTGATTCTAGATTCGCTATGTTATCCTCTGGTAGAAACGAGCATCAGCATACTGAAATCATTCAAATAATGAGCACACTTTGGCGCGTGTCCCTTGCATGAAGGGCCATGACCGTGTCTTCAAGTCCTCTTTTTTCAACCCTCAGGCGCCGGACTTCCTGCTCCAACGACATCCGTCGCAACTGGGGACACATTGATAAGGACTTGATGTTGCACACTTAAGAGCACTCACATCGTCGCAGTAGGGTGAGGGAAGGATATTGCAAAGATTCCATAGTGTGATTTTGTTGCTTCCAGCAGCCGCAATGTCGTGACTTGGTGAAATGGTCATGGACCAGATGTGCTGGGAGTGCTGGATGGAGGACCCGATTTGTTGGTGCGTCGTGGTGTCCCAGAGTGAGAGCGATGAGTTAGCGGAGGCCGCGATGACCGTGTCGTTCCACGCCAGTGCGATGCATGTTGGTTTGTTGTCGCTGTGAATGCGCCATTTCGCAAGCGTCTTCTTTGTGAACACGTCGAGATAGTGGATCTTGGCGACATCGGAGAAAGCAAACAGGCGCTTGGAGTGGCTTGCCCAAGCGAGGGACTTGTTGGTATCCGAGCTGACTTGAATTGGAAAGTCTGCGAGAAGGTGACCGTCATTGCTGTCGTAGATCCGAACAGACTCGCGACTCCACGTGGCAGTCGCGACGAGTCGCCCGTCGGGAGAGAACTTGACTGCAGCCAAGGAGTGGTCGTGTTTGAGAGGGCCAAGCAGTTGCTGGCCTGTGGGAAACGACCAGACACAGAGCGTCGAGTCATCTGATCCGGTCGCAATTCTTGTCCCGTTGGCTGACACGTCAACTGCCCACATCGACTTGTCGTGTGTCTTGAAATCGGCCACCTTTTCTTGGCTGTTGGCACTCCACACCACCACTTTACCATTGAACATCCCGCATACGATCCGCTCTCCGTCTCGCGACTCGGAGACTGCCAGATTCAAAACAGGACTTCCAGCATCCATCGGCTTCCCTACCTCCTTGCCATCCGCCACACGCCACCGTCGGATCTTCCCTTCCTTTCCTCCGCTGACGACGTGTTCTCTGTCGGTAAGAAAAACGACGGAATATATTTCATCTTGACCGTGGATTTCAATCGGATGCGTGTCATGGGAGGTGGAACTTCTTCTACTTGATTCCTGAATATACATTGCTTCCACCCCCCGCATTCCGCCGTCAACTTGAAGGGTAAGTGGGCTGTCCACCCTACTCGGTTCTGTTGCTCCATCAGCGCCGTCATTGATGGCCTTGCCAAACACACAACTCACTGTTCTTCCTCCTTTGGTAAACCCTGGAAAACATACTGGGGTAGATTTGGCTGGGTAGATAGGGTACAAAGGTGAATACGTCTCGCTGAGTGCACTGTCATCGCCTTGCAATATATGTGCCCTTATCCACTCTCACGCTGTTACGCCTGCCCCTGCTTTCATCAGTACGCGTCCTGGTTTTCTCGACGAGAAATTGGAATATCATGATCAATGGAGATGACCTACCCATCAGTCAAGGATTTCGAGATTAATTTCTGTCTCATCTGGTTTTGATATTTTTCGTTTGTATGTAGGTCCAAGGTCAGTAAACAGGAGGTGAACGCTTAGTGGGCTGCGAACCGCCGAAGGGATAATCAAACGCCAGACTGTGGCTAGCCTCCTGAATGCTGTTCCACGAAGATCTACCAAAGCGCATTAGTCGGAGGATTATTGGTCACTTCTTGAAGCATGCTCCGCAGTCCAGCCTGGGCTCAGGTGCTTTGCTCGTTACCCTTCATGCGGTCAGGGGGGTCGATATTCTGAATCAATTGCAATCTCGTAAGACCAAACAAAAAACTTCCACCATCCATTGGCTGGCACTTGGCATCTAAGCTTCCCGTCCCGTCCTCCGGTGCTCCCCGTCAACGAGAAACGCGACCAACAGAATGTCAACTTGACCAAAATGGCAGCAGCCAGACGAGAGAGGAAAGTAAAAAGAGGCAAACATACATCGACGTCAGATAGTTACGAGAAGTTGGTAATACTCAAACGTCGCTCGAAAGGTGGATTGCAGACGATCTCCATTGATTCTATTCGAGGATTTGTCTCCAACAATACCTCGCCTTAAATACGCAGTTGCATCGAACATTTAGCAGTGATCTATCATATAAGAGTACGTTACAGTAATGTGGGATGAACTGGTGGCAGTATATAGTGAACCGAAAATACGATAACGAGAATGAGCCCCCAGATCCTAGTAGCAGGAAATGCGTTCGCATCCCGCCCGAGTCTAGTCGAGCGAACGCAAACGAAGCTCTAGTTCCCTGTACCTCCGTATTGATGACACAGCCAACGCCGTCGTGAGGCCTTTATTCCCGATCAACACATTGCTCGACGGGTACCTATATATCCATTCCATTGGCCACGACCCGTCCGCTTCCTGCATTTTTCTCAATCGTTCGTAATCTCTGCTATCGCACAAGTCTACCACCGCAGCAGCGTGGATCCGCATCGCCAGGGTCAGAGCATCCCCTTCGGCTCCGAAATGCTCTGCTACACGCCTGGTGAACAGCTGGCCAAGTCGTTGGCGAGCGTAGATCGACACCGAAAGGAGTCGGGAGAGGAAATACAGAAGCGTGTGGGGGCCGTAGTAATAGAATGTGCCGTTCGTGTATGCCCGATTCTTTAGAACTTCATAGACCCAGCTGAAGGTTTCCTCTAGTTCTCCGCCGCGACCGTTGGAGTAGAAAAACGTGAGCGCGTTGACACAAACAATAGGATCTAAAGATTTGCAACGGCATGAATGTGTATTTATATGCGCGGTATTTTCGAGAACGTACCTATTCGAGGACGCTTGAAATCGAAATACGTCTGGACAATTCCGTCTGTGTTTCTAAGCGTCAATATTTCGTCCATGATGTCATTCTTCACTTCGGGTGACAAGTGATCCGATACCGTGCACGCAACCGATGTCGTGTCGAGATCATACGGATAAGATGGTGTAGTGAGAACTCCTCCCGCTTCCGCAAAAAGAGTCAGTAATTGCTTTCGACGAAGGAAACAACGGGGTCGTACACTTGAAGAAATTGCTCAACCGTGGGTACTTGATATAATCGACCAAGCTCGGATCGCCCGTAGCCTCAAGGATAAGCAGTTGTGTAAAGTTCTCTTCGAGCACCACACCCGTATTGGTGATCGATTTCATCTGCTTGGCATTCTGGCGTAGGTATCGTTCCCCATCAACGATCGGATTTCGTATGAGCACCCTCAGTTCCCTAGCAACATCCTTGAATGAAGTGAAGATGATCCCCTTCAGACCAAGTGACCGCGCAGATAAGACGTTTTCCAGCTTGTCATCCACGAACGCGGTACGACAAGGATCGATGCCAGTAGATTCTAAGACTTGGCGGAAGTATCCGAGATTTGGTTTGCGCTCGTGCACTGCGGCAGACGTGAAGACGTGTTCAAAGAGTGCCCAGTCTTCTGGACAACCTTTGTGGCGAAGCACTTCCCAATCCGGTGCGGATATGTTGGACATGGCAAAGAGTCGAACATCACTGTTTTGTTTGAGTTCGCGAAGTAGGGCGATCATGTAAGGATCGCTCTGAACAGAATCCCGGGCCGTTTGAAAGGCAGCGATGACATCAGAAGCATCTAAAGAAAACTCCGCGGCAACGAGAGCGTAGGCCTCCTCTTCTCCGAGATTGCCCTTCTCGTATTCGAACCATATAGAGGATCGTAAGATGGAGTGGAGTGTTTTAGGTGAGATGGTTCCGGTTTCAGCAGACCAAGTGAATAAAACGTCACCGAGGTCAAATATGACGTTGTCGATCTGACGATCGATTGCGGCAATGGGAAGCGATTTCGATTCCGAGGGAGGTGGGGTACTGAGAGGGGATGCAGAAGATGAATGCGGGGGAGTGAGTTCTGTCGAGGAAACCATGGCTTCAAGTAAGGTTAGTAACTTAGTTAGAGGTAAAGTGATAATGGATGGAAAGGCCCTTCTTCGCTCACATATATATATACGATTGAATGTTTTTGAATGCGGTGTTGGCAATTACCGTAAACGCCATCTTCATCTGCATCAGCACTGCAAATCCTGAAATCCGTCAGAGCCTCTTCATGACATGGGCTAGTAGTATCTTGCAGAAATAAAACAATGATCCGTTGTTGTCTAGGAGGAACGTTACCCCTCTGGAATAAAAAGCAGTGTGAGAGTGCCAATCTGCAAATCGCGCCGTTAGGTTGGACTATTCGGACCAGCTTGTCGTATCGCGTTGCTCCGGAACTTGAAGCTTGAAGTTGCGGGCAGTTACCGGTCAGCCGGAACCCATTATCCCGCCTTCAGGACAGGCTCGTAGTAAGTTGTGCAGTTACCGGCCAATGACTCCTAATATAATGGTAAGGCTAGTTCATTTCAATTTGGCTAGGTCCGGAATTTTCCGGTTATGGCAACGACTCGGTTATGAATGGTGTGGCCGAACCGGAGCAGATTGGTCATGTGAAAGGGAGGAACGGGGTACAGTAGCGTTCCGGAAGCCGGCGAACCCACCGAAGGGCACATAGGTCACCACGCCGTCGCTCCCTCGCGAGTCTCCCTTTGCCCACACGCAAGTGATGACGGACAACAACTTGCCACCACGACATGGCAACATGACAACAACAAGTAGTCTGAAGGGGGAAAATGAAACAACAAAGACCACCGTCCAATAATTGACCAGAGCAGATAACCTACATTACTGTACCTCGAATGTACGAACGCTATCCACCAATTCCTTCAAGGGTGTCTGTGCTGGGATCCGAACCCTGATAAAACTGTCCGTCGAATGCCTCCTCGTAGCGCCCCATGCTATGTAATATAGCATGTTTCCGTTTGTACCCTTTATAGTTTGATGGGTCGTGTTCAGTAACCCGATCCGTATCATCAATGCATTTAACTTGGCAGAGACATGAGTTCATCCATACCATAATAACGGTGCTTAGTTCGTCCTTCAAATACCCTACTCGCATCTGGCAGCATTTAACTATGATGCCGCCGAAATTTTCCGGGTCAAGCGAGAATGCGTTTGAGTAACATCTGATCGCTGCATCGTGGTTCTTCGCATCCTTCGCATCATCGCCCCTCTTTTCGAGCTTCTCGATACAGTCTTGTCGAAAATCTTGAAATATTTTCAGCCAAGTCTCAGCATTGGCATAGCAGGCACTCACCAGTTCCCATTGTGATCGTTCATCCAGGCCAGTCGTCTCTTGCAATAGCTCTCCCTTCATATTTTCAAAAAATCCAATCGCCTCTACGGCACGATATTCGCTCTGAGGAACCTCACAGATCGCACGGCAAACATGAAATTTTGTGAGTTCGAACTGAACGGAACGGGGGTTGACAAGCAAATATAAACAGTCACATGAAACACACCTTGTCTGTGGTACCCAATGCCTTGTCGAGTAACGAATGAGAGCCATTCTCGCCCATCACATCAGTCCACCTTCCGGAGGCGAGGGAGTGAGCAACAATATAGCGGAGTAGGCTGACAGTGCCTCGTCATGTTTCTTGGCACTTAACGCCTCATCTCCGATCGTCCGAAGCATTGATACGCATCGGTCCGTGAATTCTGATGGTAGGAATTGAGTATGCTATGCTACGATATGATGTACGCACTTACGTTCAAACCAGCCTGCTATCGATTTATTGTATTCCAGATCTTTGGTCATCGTGCTCGCGAACAGGAGCAGAGACTGCGTGGCATCATATATGCGATCTTGAACATAGGCGGTTTCGCACTCATACTTCTTGTCGTGTACAAGAAACGCGTGTTGAGATAGAGCAACCTGTCTACCGAGTTCGTGGATAGCTTGCTCGAGATCAGCTGCCTTTCGTACTGTAGGTGTAGAGGCAACGACGGGTGAGAGATTCACGTATTTGGGTAATAATTAATGTACCCGGGCTAATTTCTTCCGGGTCGGGGTGCGCACGTAACAACGCAAAGATCTCAGCCGCTTGGCGGATTATACTTTGGGATGCGACAAGTACTTTGGTGAGTTCTTCGACCAATTCGTTGAGGTAAACAATTTTGCAATCTAATCAAGACGACCGTTGATGACGCATGGCTGAAGGCAGAGAGAACGCACCTGAGCTTTCTTTTTCCTTGCTGGATGTAACAAGTTGGTCACGGAGTTGTTGAACAGTTGATTCTATAGTGGAAACTAATATCAGCACGATGAAGTCATTCAGATAATAAACACACTTCGACGCACGTCCCTCGCATGGAGTACGACCGTGTCTTTGAGTCCTCTGTTTTCAACCCTCAAGCGCCGGACTTCCTGCTCCTGTCGCAGCTAAGGACACACTGATAAGGACCTGATGTCGCACGATTATGGGCACGCACATCATCGCCATAGGGTGAGGGAAGGATGTTGCAAAGATCCCGAAGTGTGATTCTGTTATTTCCAGCGACCACAATGTCATGGCTTGGTGAGATGGCCATGATTCAGATGTGCGGGGAGTGCTGGATGGAAGATCCGATTTGTTGATGCGTCGGGGCGTCCCACAGTGAGACCGACGAGTTAGCAGAAGCTATGATGACTGTGTCATTGCATGCCATGCGATACATCTGGGTTTGTTGTCGCTGTGAATGCGCCATTTCGCGAGGGTCTTCTTTGTGGACACGTTGATATAGTGGATGTTGCCGTCCCTAGACAAAACAAAGAGTTGCGAGCCGTGTGGACTTCGATTGGAAAATCTGCGAGGAGGTGACCATCGTTGCTGTCGTAGATCCGAACAGAGTCGCGCCTCTATGTAGCAGTTGCAGTGAGTCGCCCGTTAGGGGAAAACTTGACTGCAGCCAAGAAGTGATCGTGTTTGCTTCAAGTTGTCATCCGATCCGGTCGTAATTCTTGTCCCACTGGCATCGGCTCAAACGTCACCCACCTACACCGGCATCCATTGGTTTCCCTACCTCCTTGCCATCCTCTACGTGCCAACGTCGGATCTTCTCTCTCCCTCCGCTGATGACGTGCTTCCCGTCAGGAAGAAACATGACCGAGTATACTATGTCATCTCGACCATCGATTTCAGTTGGATTCTTGTCATGGGAGGTGGGGCTTTTTCCACCCGATTCCTGAATGTGCAGTAGGCCCATCAGTGACTTTCTTTCGTCGGCTACCCGCTCTCCGCTGTCAAGGGTAAGTGGGCTGTCCCGGGCCACCTCTATTGCTTCGTCAGCGCCGTGCATTGATCGCTTTGCCTACACACAACTCACCATTCCTCTTCATTAGGTGTGCCTTGGAAAACATACTGGGCCAGGTTCACGTAGGGCACAAAGGTGAATAGGTGGACTCTCACGCTGTTACCCTTGCCCTGGGCGCTTGCTTTGCCATATTTTGCACCGTCCATACACGTCCTGGTTTCTTGACGAAAATACAACAGTCATTTGTCATTTTCTTTCCAGTCAACTGACTGTGGTTTGCACGCCATGCTCCGTCATCATCCTGTAAAGAAAGTAGAGTGGTGTGTGATACTTATGACAAGTCGAGAAGATGAACAATAACCCCTCAATAATCTACTCGTCTCAAGTTTCCTTCGCCAGCGTCTTCTTCAAGTCTACGTTCTGCTTTTCCAGTGTCAGGATCCTTACCTGGGCCTCGTGCATCTTCTTCGTCAAGTACTTTCGCCTCTCCGTCGGTGCACGCTTGCTCCTCCACAGCGACTGGAAAAACTCGTCGGGACCAGTAATTTCTTTCAGTGTGGTTAGCTCGGCTTCGCAAGTTTTGATCGTGTTCTCTGCGCCAGCGATCAGCTTGTCGTTTACAGTCATATCTTGTGTTGCTCGGAAAATAGAATCTGCACTACGGTTAGAGTGTCACCATGGTTGGTGATAGACAGAACCACTCACCGTTTACGAGTCTCTCGAAGGCGGATTTAAACACAGGTTTTCCTGGCCGTATGGTCGATGGGCGGCCTGGACACGTTGCTTGTCAAGTGTCCCTTTACATGTCCCGAATGAATGTAACTCACCGTTTACCGTTCCAATGGATATCAACTCCACATGCTCCATAGAGCGCAGGGCAAGCTCATCTCCTTTGAATGGGAATTTGGCCAGCACGTCGTGATAGGGAAGCTGTGCCATGGGCCTTGTCCAGGACTGGCACAGCACGGTATGATGGGCAAGACTCACCTCAGTTTTCTGTGCAAGTTGTTTGAGAACAGTCCATGCTTGCTCACGCGTCCACGACAACGCTTTCGCATCTTCGAGGTCCTCCCCAAACGCATTCTTCCGGAGCTCGCCGATGCTACGGGAAATGATGTCTTCAACAGCGTCCTCAATGGCTTGACCGCTACGGACTTTGTGGATTAACTGGAGGTTGTGATCAACACAGTCCTGAATTGAAGAAGGTTGGGTTAACTTACGATTTGAAGATCGCTCGCACGACCACCAAGGCATTCGATACTGGCTACTTCTGGTTTTGTAAGCTCGGAAGTCATACCGGCGTCACGTAGACGCTGTTTCACAAATGCCAGGGAACTGCCAACGTCTGCGTCGTACAAGGGAATAGAACTCAAAGGCTTTGATGGGAGAGCTAGCAATACGAACGATGAATTAATTAGTCAATCGATCGGTGGTGAATCAGGGCCTACCGCGTGTGATCAGCTTTGCGTTCTCTTTGTTGTCGCTGGTGATAATGACATGCGCAATCTAATAATATTGACTGGAGCTGGGTCGACATGAGCAACGGCCTGACTGCTTACCTTATTTTCGATCAGCGTTGCCGCCCACTGGCTAAGCACTTTCTGTAGTTCCTCCCTGTATGCGCTACCGTGCGCACCATAGTTCTTGATGAGCACTATGGGAAGCGTAGCAATGGCCGCAACTTCCTCCGCAGACTTTTCCTTCCTTATGAGTTCATCCTCTATCGCTTTCTCCTTTTTGAGATTCTCCATCACGAAGAGTCCATCCATCTTGTCCATTCCGAGGGTGCTTTCCTCTACGCTGAAGAGCTCATCGCCGACACCGAGCTCGGACATGACACCATTGCCGGCAACGCAGTCTAACCTACCATCGTGCCAGGTGCCCTGGCGAATACGCTCTGCTCGGCGCGCATCCTCAATTTTGCGAGCTTCTGCTTCGATTTGAGCTTTGAAATCTTGCTTGGTAGCTTTGCAGAGCGATCGGTTCACATTTATGAGAGCTGATCCAACAACTTCGAGGATCTGTTTCAGCTGGTCTGAAAGGGAGTTGCTCAAACCAGCTTCACGCATGCGTACGGTGAATAAACTGTATGTTATGAAAGGAACATGGCCAACCTTTTTGACCAATGACGCCCACGCTCGCGATATCGATAATATTGGTGAGAGAATTAAGAACACTGAAGATGGGTCTGTAGCCCGTTTGGTGCGCTAGAGCAGTCACGAGTCTGGTGTCAGAGGTGGCTTTGGTGAGCTCTGCGCAATCGATGACCAGAGCTTTGCTGACAATAATGCATTTAGATTTCCGAAAAGAGCGCACAAAAGCTTTACGTACCGACCACTGTCTTGCAATACGGCGGATACCAGCTGCGACTTTCCGCTGCCTTGGGGACCGTGAATGAATGCAACGGTCGCTGTGAACTTTGTGAGTAACACGGACATCATATGGAAAACAAACATACATGGAGGATCGATAAGGTAGCTTCTCAAAGCAATATCTGCTTCTCGGCGTTCCTTCCATCCACTTAAATCTGTCACTGGGGTATTCTCAGGGGTGGGGAGGGAAAATCGGTCGAGAGCGTGAGTCCGTAGCCACTTGAAGAGCCCATACTCTTTTGAAGATTCAGCACTCTGGGTAATGATCTACAAGGAGTTGGCAAACCTCTGTAGTCGAACCAGTTCAGCATCTTGCCTTCGATGGAGAGTGCTCGGATGGGATCAAAAACCTATATACAGTAGGTTGTTGCGGGACTTCGTAGTCATGC
Source organism: Leccinellum rugosiceps (assembly GCA_038089755.1). Classification (NCBI taxonomy): domain Eukaryota; kingdom Fungi; phylum Basidiomycota; class Agaricomycetes; order Boletales; family Boletaceae; genus Leccinellum; species Leccinellum rugosiceps. The sequence goes on along the minus strand of JBBPLL010000068.1, from coordinate 55,818 downwards.
AGTGCTTACAGTGTATGTTAATGTGCCAAGCAAAAAGAACAGGATAGGAAGAACAATCCTCGGATGACTGGTAAGCCAGTTGCGGATAGCATGAGCCTGGATGGGTTGCTGGTAGAGTATCTGCAAGCGAGTAGGCTGGTTGGTGTTCGACGATTGGAACCCATGCATGGTGTTGCGCGCAATGGCGGCCGATCGAACGCGTACGAAGGAAACATCCACGTAACGGAGAGCTCCAGCTGTGACAGATCTGGAGGGAGTTACGTCGCGAATACGGCCGTACGGCTGTCGAACGAATGTGAATGGACATCATCAAAGCAAGTGCTAATATAACTTGCGCGGAAAAGCTCGTATAAAGTCTCCTCTTGGATATCGGGTCCCTCGAACCCGACTTTTAGAAGTTGAGAGGGGTACCTATTCATGTCCTGATGATATGTTATGAGCGCACTTTACCTTGCGACGGATGGACGGACCTCCAACCATGGTTTCCCTCTAACGATCCAGATATTTCCCCAGTCGAGCCCAGCCCAAGAAGGCATGCCGTGCTTGTCTACTTCGGCCCTCAGCTCGTCCTCGATGTCTGTCAGTGCGCTCTCTTTCTGGTTGTCACTAGCATTATAGGTAAACTTGACAAAAACACCACCATCTTTCTGGTAAGGTTGGACGGAGAGTACTTTAAAACCGTGTTTCTTGACGACGGACAGGCGGGATTCTAGTTCCCCTAGAAGCGACTCTTCACGGAACAACCCAATATAATGGCGAACACTGGGTCAATTAGTATCAGGGACAGCGGAACGACGCAATCAGGATGTACGTACTCCCAAATACCGAGACGGATGGGAAAGACGGAGTCGATGAAGAGCCATACTTCCTGTGTGCAACCACGTATAAATGCGCTCGCACTGAAAATCCTAGACTTACGTTTGCAGGTTGCACACTGGTTTCCGTCAGCTTCCGTACTATTCCAGGTGATCTGCTAGTAGCTACGCGTCGCACCAAGCTGGCGACATTTCGAGACAACATATGCACTGTCTCGGATTCAGTGCGGTGCCCCGCTATGGCCCGTAACCGCGAGAACATATTTCCTTTTATAGGTAACTCAGGTAATTTCAATTTTACACGCCCATCCGTTGTTCATGTGAGTTCCTCGTTCTCCACCACCACCACCACCGTCCACGTCGCTCCGCTACCCTGCTCGCCGTCCCAGACAGCGATGAGCACATATACCCATCAAAACCACGCCGCTCCCCTCGCACGCTCGGGCTCGTTCCTCGGTACAATCAAAAGCATCGTCAGCGCACCCTTTACCTGGTTCGCGGGTTCAGACGACGAATTCGAGGACGCGAAGGGAAAGCGCAGGCGACTCCCAGTCATCACCGAGGATGCATACATGAATGATGAGACTACCCCGAGCAGGTCCAAGAGACAGAGGCTCAGTTCCCCCAACAGAGACAACATACCATACCTCGATCCCCCCGGATCGGCCTTCACCCAGCCCCGACGCACATCAGATCATTCCGCGTCTAGAATAGGTCGCGATATCCCGAGGTCTCCTCGAAAGACGCTACATTTGCCATCAGCTTCGAATCAGTTACCTCGTAACCGACGCACCTTGTCTCCCCTTCCCAGCGGGTCGCATCTCAAACCTCAGGGCATGACACGCACAATGTCCCTCGACCCACCTTCTCATTCTAGTTTTTCGTCTCGCATACAGCCCACTCCTACAATCCAGGATCTCGAATCGGAGACGAATCACGTAGCACATCCCATGTCAACCAGTCAGGAGGTATCCATGTCCCCACGACATGTCCGGGTTCGCTCGTCGCTTACTCCTCAACCTTCCGGTACCGCTTTTGGTCCGGTCGTCCCACCACGTCGGGAGCGAGGCCCAGACGAGCCCCCTCCTCTGACTTCCTTGATGTCCAATCCCATGTTCGTGAAGCCACCACCCGGAGCTCCGAAGCAGGCTGCTTCGGAACCCCCGCAACAGCTGACTCTTGGATCTCTTGTGGATTCCCAGCGTGGCGTACGTCTTACATCCTTATGGAATGGGTACGCGCCACTCATGGTCTGTCCTAGACACGTGCACTTGCTCGCCAGAATTCTATCTTATTTGGTACTGGGTCCATGACAGATGTTTCCGCGCGTACGTTCAGCATATTATTGGCTCCTCTCTTGTGAAATAACTTTTATTTAGCAGGGCATCTCTGGCCAGTCAATAAAGCTGAAGTAGCTTTGCATGAGCTGGAGGTGTATAAGACGCCATTGTTGCCTACACGATTGAAGGGCGCTGCCTCGGTCCCGGACATGTTCTTGCACAAAGAAAGGAAGCATCTCACGCTCATGACCGATGACAGACCAGTCAAGCCTCGACTTGGAACTAAGGGAAAAGGGAAAGAGAAGGGAAAGAGAAGGGAGAGGGAAGCTGTCCGTGGGACGAAACCGTATGCCGGTGAAGGTGGTATGAAAAAATGGTTAGCAAGGCGCAAGAAAGAGGAGGAAGATGCACAAGAGAAGGAGAGAGCGGATGCAATGGAAGATGAAAGAGCAGAGGAGGAGGAGAAGCACAAGGAAGCGGAAGCGGAGAAGAAACGTGAGGAGGAGCTGAAGGCCCCTCCTCCGGCTCCTGTCTTTGAGCCAAGAGTGTCCCGCGAAGGGCCTCTGACCTCTTCGTTGCGAGTGGGCCGTACGAGGACTGGTCGGAATCACTTTGAGCGCCCGGTGTCACGACGTGCAAAGTTCTCTGCAGCCTATGAAGAGGAGGACGAAGAGATGGAAGAATCCCGTGCAACAGAGCAGAAAGCGCTTGAGGAAGCAGCCAAAAAAGCGCCAGTGTTTGATCTCCCTGCGGGCTTCACTTTTGCCAAGGAGGTGCGTTATATAGTCGACCAGTTGGGTATCTCACTTACACTTTATAGACCACCATTACGCATGACTTCAATCTTGCAAAGGAACCTCCGATTACTTCGCTTCCATTCTCCCTCACTAAACCTGTTGTGCCTGCACAGCCCACAGACGAGACAGTAAAGGCAGCTCCGCCCCCTCCTACCCCTGTTCCAACTCTGCCCAGGATAGCACTCATGCCCCCTACACCCGACGCTGTAAAGCTCTTTCCAGAGACTCCAACGCCTCCAGCAGCGCCAGTTCCTAGTGCTGCACCAAATGGGATACCAAACTTCTTTGCCAATTCCTCCGTATTGGCCAAGCCAGCGGCTGTTACGTCACCTTTTCTCACTGTCCCTGCGGCTGAACCAGCAAAGCCCGCGGAAGTTCCAGAACCTATTCCAAAGGCGGGTGATGCAGCCCCATCGCTATTCAGTGCACCATCGCGACCCGTATCTGTATTCGCCACGTCTACACCCGCCACTGGAGAACCCCTTACAGCACCAAAGGGAGTGGAAAAGCCTACGACAGCGTCACCGACTGTACCTTTACCTTTCTCATTCGGGGCACCAACGAAACCAGTTGAATCTGTTGCAGCCCCCGCTTCTAGTGCACCATCCGAACAGCCGTCTGCAGCAGAACCCGCGAAGCCTACTGCTCCGTTAAATAATACTCCCTTTGCGTTTGGTGTTCCACCCGCCCCGAGTCCGGTTCCAGCTGAGGTTTCGACAGCTACTGCATCAACCACTGTAGCTGATGCACCAAAGGGCGTGTTCGCCTTTGGCCAGTCAACCCCTGCCGCTGCCCCGATATCCACTCCAGCGTCTGTGGCAGCGCTGCCTGCAGCAGACACAGCCAAACCCGTATTTGGTACTCCCCCACCGGCTACTCCGTTCTCATTTGGACCACGTCCCACTACCGCCCCAGCCGAGGGAAAGCCTGCAACGGCCCCATTTTCCTTCGGTACATCCTCCACGGTGGAGAAGAAACCTACAACAGGTTTTGCTTTTGGACCCTCAACTACTCCGACGACAGCCCCTGCTCCTTCAACGGCATTCAGCTTTGGCGCTACATCCAGCGGAACAACAGCCACAGATGTGTCCACCAAGCCTTTCGCATTTGGGATAACTCCGTCGACTCGACCTATCACACCCCCAAAAACTGAGCAAGAGGTGACGATGGACGAAAGCCCAGCAAGGGATATGGTATTGAATGGCAATGGCAAAGCTCCCGAGAGACCAACGCTCAACTTCACGTTCAACACGCCGAGTGGATCTGCGTTGTTTGCCCAGAGTCCGGCCACGACCACGGCTCCTTTCAGTTTTGGTGCACCGGGTGCGACCGTCAACCCGTTTGCAAAAGAGGAAAAGAAAGAGACTAAGCCTACAGTCTCGTTCGGCGGTTTCGGGCAAACATCATCTACTGGCTTCTCGTTCGGACAAAAGCCACCCGAGAGTCCGACGACGGCGGCGCCTGCGTCTACTCCCTTCCAATTTACGCAACCGTCTCCGAACATTGCTCCCCCGTCACCATTCTCGTTTGGTGCTCCACCTACTTCTGCAGGTCCTTTCGGTCAGTCTTCGGCAGCCTCTGCTCCACCCAGTCCCTCAACGTTTAATCGTCCCGGATCGTTCAACTTCGGAACATCCACCACGACGCAACCAGCAGCCAATCCATTTGGATTTGGGACGGGCAGTCAACCTGTTTCCCCTGCCACTGGCAACACTACACTGCCGTCCGGGACTACTGGCAGCACACCATTTACCTTTGGTTCGGGAACAACTGCGGCTGGTGCTCCTGCCGTTGGTTTTGGCGCATCGGCTGGTGGCGCTGCGCCAGCGGGGGGATCACTGTTCACGATGGGGTCTGCACCACCCCCGGCAGACGGCGCGAATGCCAGACGGATAAAAGGGCTTCCACGACGCGGTGTGAGACGGGCATAGCGATCGCGAACATGGCGTGGTGGTCAGTGGATGAACGCGAATGTAAAGTCCCCTCGCGCTACTCTTATCTTGTTTCGCTCTGCAAATGGACGAATGTTTCTTTTTCCCCTCATCCTGCGCTCCCCCCTCGCCTATACCGATGTTTAAGCGTCGGTTGTGCGACCCGCCGAAAAGGCACGCGTCGTTTTTGTAGATTTTATTTTCGGTCTCCAACCCTTTTCTTTTGGAATCTCGGGATCGTTGGCGTTGTACGTTGGGTGGCTGACGGCCACCTCTCACTGCATTCTTGATTTCTCCTTTTTTCTTTCCAATCGCAACCTCGAGCCATTATATATTGGTCATGCTGCAATCCGCATACATCTGGTGCTTTACATACTTACACGGGAGGCTGAAGGCCTCATAGATTACATACTCTGCCCTCATCACACTATAGCTACCAACCTCGCGTACATACTAGCTTGTTGTGTTTCCTTGATGTTTTCTTTCACTGCCCGCTAGGTGAATACGTTTTTAATGTGCATGCTTTTCCGTGTTGTTCAAGTCGTCTTTCGTAGCTTAGCACGATCTTGGAGAGCAAGTATTGTGCCCGATGCGGTGTGACGCGTCTGAATATGATCACCACCGCCACATCATCGACCGAACGCGTGCATCAATGCCTCGCGAAATCGTGACAGTCCAACTTGGACAATGCGGAAACCAAAGTGCGTTCCCCGTCTGTCACTATCTGCTGAACCATAGTGCTAACGCGTCGCCCCAAAAAACTAAAATCGACTCGTGACGATGATCCAGTGGGAGCCGTGTACTGGCAACGACTCTGCGCCGAACACGGGATCAACAAGGAGGGTATCCTCGAAGACTGGGCGACTGAAGGTGGCGATCGCAAAGACGTATTCTTTTACCAGGCCGATGACGAGCGCTACATTCCGCGCGCTATTCTCGTCGATCTTGAACCCCGGGTGCGTTCGTCGTTTGCGATTTCTTTTTCTTTTTGACGGATCTTGCAGGTGATCAACAACATATTGAGTTCTCCATGGGCGAACTTGTATAACCCGGAAAACATATTCATGTCGCAGGACGGCGGAGGCGCGGGGAACAACTGGGCGCACGGGTACGCATCGGGGGAGAGACTGTACGAGGAAGTGATGGAGATGATCGACAGAGAAGCTGAAGGGAGCGATTCGCTCGAGGTACGCAGCGCTTTGATCGCTTCACCCTCTTTCATCTCTTTAGCATCTACATAGGGATTCATGCTCATGCACTCCATCGCCGGTGGGACGGGTTCCGGATTCGGCTCGTTCGTGCTCGAGCGGCTCAACGACAAGTTTCCCAAGAAGCTCATACAGACGTATTCCGTCTTTCCCAACGCGCAAGAGGGCGACGTCGTCGTACAGCCGTACAACTCGCTCCTCACGCTCAAACGACTGACGAACCACGCCGACTCGGTCGTCGTGCTCGACAATGGCGCGTTGGCGCGGATTGCGGCCGATAGACTGCACGTACAGACGCCCACGTTCGATCAAACGAATCAACTCGTGAGTGCAACTGCTTTTTCTTTTTCGTCCAACCTGAATCGAACTGACTTCGCTTTGTCTCGCGGAAGGTGTCGACGGTGATAGCTGCTAGCACACAGACGCTGCGTTACCCCGGTTACATGAACAACGACCTCGTCGGGATCATCGCGTCCCTCATTCCGACTCCTCGATGCCACTTTTTGATGACATCCTACACCCCGTTCACGAGCGACCAAATCGACAAAGTCAGTCAACCGCCGCTGCCACGCGAATGTTCTAGCGTTGTCACCTACTCACCGCGTCCTGACTCCTGATAGGCGAAACCCATCCGGCGCACGACGGTCCTGGACGTCATGCGCCGTCTGCTGCAGCCGAAAAACCGCATGGTGTCGACGACGCCGAGCAAGACCGCGTGTTACATCTCCATCCTCAACATCATCCAGGGAGACGTCGACCCGACCGACGTGAGACGGTGACCCTCTGCTCTCTGCGTCCGTCCGATCGCCCTGACCCGTATCTCGTCGCGTGACAGGTACACCAATCGCTGCTCCGCATACGCGAACGCCAGCTGGCCACTTTCATTCCGTGGGGACCTGCGTCGATACAGGTGGCGTTGACGCGTCGGTCGCCGTACGTGACGACGAACCATCGGGTGAGCGGGCTGATGCTCGCCAACCACACGAGTATAGCTTCTGTACGTCTCTCCTCTCCATATTTCCTCCACATGCATATTGATATATGCACTGTTGCAGTTGTTCAAGCGCATGATGGATCAGTTTGACCGTCTCAGGAAGCGGAACGCGTTCTTGGAACAGTACAAGAAGGAAAAGATGTTTGAGAACTCTCTGGAAGAGTTTGACGATGCTAGGTAAGTATCTGTTGTGGTGTCTTGTGGTTGCGTATATACATCTCGTCCATCATAGAGCCACGGCAGAGGAGTTGCTCAAGGAGTACAAAGCTTGCGAAAGCGCGGATTACATCACATACGTAGGTCGTCCTTCTACATATTCCCCGTTATTCATCACGCAGCTTCAGGGCACACACGAAGAGGGATCGTGAAAACATTTCTGTACCTCCAAGTACCTCTCCCTAGTGTATTCGTTTCTCGTTGCTTCTTGTACTTTACCTCACGTTGCTCAGACGCTCATCATGCAAAAATACATTGGGGATGAGATCTAAGGATAACAAGTGATCTAGCGTGCTAGCAATCCGAGGCGGTATGAGCAGTCGATGTTAGGATTACGGAGGGGTCAAATTACGACTTCTTTGGCCCCTCCAGCTTCTTCCCCAAGTCTGCACCTGGAGCCGGATATCAGATTGGATGTGGTAGGTAGCAATGAGCATCACATACCACGAAGTTTGACACCCAAAATCCTCTCCATCTTGGAAAGGATCTGGGGACTGGGAATAGCCTTTCCAGATTCATAATCCTGAATGACAGAAGGCTTCTCATTGATCTTTTGGGCGAGATCCTTCTGTGTCAATTGCTTTTCCATTCGAGCGGTCTGGATCGTCTATACATGCGGTGAATGAGCAGTGGAAAATACACGATTTGGTGCACTCACCTTGCCAACAGCGGGGGGGATCTTGGGAGGCGGTGCGACCTCGTTGTCGCGATCGAGCTTGGCAATTCTCTGGTGGTCAGGACCTATAGAGGGCCGTCAGCAAACGGGGAATAACAAACGACTCGTTCCGCAGTTGCGGACGTGCGGACCACGCACCAGAATGCGCCTTGTTCCCACCAGCAGTAACCTTCTTGTCCGTCGCAACGACGGCCCCGGTTCGGCGTGCCTACGCAAAAGAGGCGTAAGAGGTCTAAATTACCATCTTGACGGTAGGTATCAATGTTCTACTTACAGCTGCCGAAAGAGAGTGAGCAGGTGAGGTGGTAAGCTGTGTGAGCAAGACGCTCACCATTTAGTTCAGCTGTGTTTCGGGTGACTTTTGGGGCCTTGGCCTTGTTGCCAATGACGACTTTACTGTCCCAGTCAACGGTTCCGTTCATGGTGAGATGTGGTATTGGTTGGGTGTGGTGGTGGTGGTCGAGATGAAAGAAGAGTTGGACGAAGTCACTTAATGCGTCGGCCACTCGGGTCCTATATGTGTCACGCTGTCACATGGCGATGACGATATTTTGACTCACTATAACATCCATGAGTCTGGACTCAGAGTCAAGCCTATGGAATAGTATGGATGTTACTAGAACGCATCTAGGAACAGATGTGGACGTACTGTGGCACGGTGAGGCATAAGTGCAGCTACAGTGCAACAAGCGCGTGGCACTCTCTCGCCTCCATGTCACTCGACGCTCGTCCGCTCATGGGTGGAGGCCATGGAACATGGCTCGTAGACTTTCCCCCGCTCACGCACCTGCCGTGCGTTGGATATCCAGTTATACGCACCCAAGGCCACTGTAACTCCGAGTCGTGCACACTCAACGCGCAGTGACTGGCCTCAACCTGCTGCGCCGCTTGGCGGCCGTCTTCCCGTGACTCGGGGGTGCTCAGGTCGAGGCTGCTGCGCACCTGATGCCGGGGCCCTATGTCCGGTCAAGTGCCCGCTCTCCCTAGCTGGCTGCCATGTACCGGTGTATGGGTGCCATGCTTGTTCTACCCTGTCAAAGTTGCTAACCTCCCTTCTGCCCAGCTTTATCCCCCCCCCTCTTTTCCTCTTCCCTCCTACTCGCCGGGTATGCAGCTTCGGTCTCTGCGTCGCTCCTACAAATTGGGAAGAATTGCTTAAGCAACTTACGCCGTACCGGCAACTCGGGGTCTCGTCCCGGGCCGGAGAGCGCCCCACCCGTCCACACATGGAACAACGTCCAAAGAATCATTCACATACTGCGAAAATTGAATCAGCTGTTCCTGGGACTGCCCCAAGTGGATCTCACGAATGTGGTGGTAATAAAGGTTACTGCTCCGACATAGCTTTCCAACCAACACTGGTGGGTTCCTCTATTCCCCTGATGCCATGGGCGCCCTTGTCAGATATGGAATATTCTTGCATGAACGCAGATATCAGAGGTCCTTTTATTGATCCACTGGCAAGTTACACTCGCGCTGCATAAGCTTGTTGCGTTGAGAGAAAGGCGCGATCGTGGGCAGGCAAACATTTTACCTACAATATGGAAATTGTCTTCCAGAATGGCTGTGACCTGATCGTCTATACAATATCAGAACAGGAACATAGAAGGGATTTTGGATATACCAACGTTCAATCAGGATTAAGTCTACAAAATTCATCTATGGAAAATGAGGTGACTAATAACACACTCTGGTTTATGTTTTGTCCCGGTGTAAAGTGGGTTCATGGGGGGGGGTCAATGAAATTGTACAATTCGGAAGTTAGATACAAGAGAGTATGTCACCACTACAAAACTGAACCCGCTGTTCCTGGGATTCCAGACCTACCCATCGATATCGAGCATGCCTCAAGTGGATTTCGCGAATGTGACGGGCAAAATTCCTGCGCCGAACCTGCTTGCCACAACCCTCCCAACGGCACTCAAGCTCGATGGTTTTCTCTATTCTCTTGATGCTATGAGCGCTCTTGAAATGCGCAGGAACCAATTCGCATGAAATCAGAGCACCACAGGTTCTCTGATTGTCCCACAGGCAAGGTACAATCACACTGCATGAGTGGACAATCTGTTTCGGCGAAGAGATGGGCATGATTGTATGGCGCACAAACATTTCACCTACGCCATGGGATATATCATTGAAAAGATCGCCTTCTCGAGCATTATTGTGTTGCAGCCACTTGTTCAGCTATATAATACCGCATCAGTACAGAAACACGCATAGAAGGAATCGATGGACCAACCGTCCGATTAGAATCTGCATAGGTCGGATCTAGTGCATGACACAATTCACTGCGGTATCCAGCAGACATGATAGAATCGTGACGAGAGTTCCAGCTCCCAGTGCAAGAGGGACGGAGGATAGGTCCGCGTATATACATTCACAGCTCGAAGGCAAAAATCGAAGGTTGGAGGGCATGCTGTATCCAAGTTACGAGGTGGTGAGATGGGAATGCCATTGCAGATCGATCACGTCAAGACCCCCAGGCAACTCCGAGTGTTGCTGGATTCGGGAGTGGAGGGCAAGCCAAAATTATCTTGCATCTTGATCGCTACAACCGTGCCGAGAGACCTCCAAGTCAACCCGGCATAAGCTGGAGCGATGGCAGGGTGAGAATTCATATATATACTGACGAGTGGAGCCACATCTAGAGTCGGATTCTAGACATTGGTCACCGGGACACTCCAGGCGAAAGAACAACAGAACGATTTCAGCCAAGCTGTGAGATCTCTTCTAAATAAACGCGGACGGTGATCGGATCCACTGAAGTTAGCGTTAAAGGATCGAGGGCTCCAGCCTGAGGATTCGGAACTAGTAATACATACTACTTATGATGTAAGCAGAGATTGCGTGATATCAGAGGAGAATGACGGCATACTGGCATGCGAGTTCTTCAAAGCCGTCTTTGGTCTTTCTTTCTTGCAATATCGTGTCTGGTTGATCAAGATTAGCTTTACTGTACAACAAACGGTACGTACATTGGGCGAACAGTCCGAGGAATGAAGACATGGGCGCTCACTAGCATGACGAAAGATCATGGCATGGAGGGCAGGCCACAAGTGTTCCTGGTCGGCGGCCAAGTTCTGATTCGATCATGGTGCCACCAACCCTATCGGCAGTACGGTGCGTTGCCAACTGTGCGGGGCTTGAATATTAATTGCCAGGTGGTTAGTTTCACACAGAGTGCCCACAGCCTACTGAGCCCAGTTCCTGATTCCGATGCGACTAACAAGTTTGATGCTGATATTATGCTGATATTATGGTGTAGGCTTCCCTGTCTCTTTGGGCAACTCCATCAATATCAACAGACTCCAAAATCCACTCGTCCGTTGTCTCTGGCCACGGCCTCGGAGCCAGTAAACCCAGGATCATGTCGGGCCTTACTGTCCCCGTATCCTTTGTATATGGCGCATTGTACTTTGCTGTCGTCCTATCTAGCGCTCTATACGGTGCAGCGTGCATGCAAATGTGAGTGTGATTAACTGTCTACTTCCGACGACACGCAATTCGATGCCGGCGGTTACAGAACCTGACTTCAACTTTTCCACTAGATTTTTCTATTTTGTCCAGTGAGGTTTCAGCTCCATTTTTATTGTATCACTGATAGATCATCGTTGTCAAGTTTCCACAACGATCGTCTATACACGAAGAGTTTTGTATGTTGAATCCTTTGTATACGTTCTGCCTCATGCTGGATCTTACTCAGGTTGTTGTTGTATGGTATGGCCCATGCCAGTTCGATCTGCAATGTCCACAAGGTGTTTCCTAGGGTCGTATGCACGATTCAGGAAGCTTTATCCGTCAGCGGCAGTTCGTGTTCCCATTTACTCAATACTCTTGCTTGCGATCAATTATTTGTCCCGTATAGCATATAAGTACACCTTGGCTGGGCTGATGGAACCGTTGTCATCCCAAAACTTGAACTCGTGAGTTACTTTTACTGAACGTTTGCATATTTCGTACCTATGTAAATTTACCAGCGAGCTTTTGGTGAGTGGACCATCTATGGCGTTATCACAGAATTTGTCAACAAGTCACAGATGCAATCCCTTTTCACGGTAATTATCCATGCTTGTTCGTGAAGGATTAACCTTCATATAATCCAGGGTATGGCCGCGATAACGACCCAAGGGTTTTTTGTCTACAGGCTCTACGTTTGTATGTCTTCATCCTCATAGACCTTCTGTATATTCATACTAGGCATGCATGCAGTCAGCAAGAAAATCTTGGGAGTCGTCATATTTGTAAGATGTTCACATGGTGACTCTCTTTTTCTCTGTGCTGACTTTGCTGGGTAGATACCCCTAGCGATCTATCAACTTGGTGAGACTTCGTAATCTCTGAAGGACTTGTCTCATTGTGTACCACATTGATATCAGCGTCTGTTCTTGGTAAATCATATGATCCTTTCAGATTTTTTGAGTGATGCTGATGGTGTTGATCTCAGTTTACGTAGGAAGCTCGTTTAGCAATATCAACGGGTTTGCTCGCTTCTCCTTCGCAAAATGTGGCCTGCTCATGCACGCTTACCATTTCTTTTCAGTGTGCTAGTTGTAAGGCCCACCACCCTCTCCGCCTTTGAGGTATGGATGTGTGCACCTCTATACACGGAGCTCAATATCAATATCTTGTGGAAGAGAATTGACAGATCAATTCCATTTGTCGCCGCCGGAGTGGACATATTGATTTCTATTTTATTCATTCGTTTACTCATCCGCGAGCGAACTGGTGCCCCCATGTTGAAGAGGTAAGCAAACGCTACTTCCGTGCGCCATCGAAATTCACTTGTCTGGGAAGTACCGTGCAACTTTTACAACGCCTCACCATACTCGCGATCAACAGTGGCATCTGGACTGCCACGTTTGCCTTGCTCGATGCTGTCTTGGTGCGTGTCATTCCGTCGTGTCGTTTTCGACCACCAACATGATCATAATGTGTGTGCGTGCATCGCATGGCACACGTTTTTAGTTTAGTGCCATTCCTTCTGCCTTGGTCTACACTGTGTTCGGCATACCAATTTGCTCGCTATACTGCAATACCCTACTTGCCAATTTGAATGCGAGAGCGTACATCCGAGGCGAGGAGAAGGTGTATAACTTCAGAATGAATGTGCGGCCGACCTTTAGAGTGTTGGTTGATAGCCAGGGAGAAAGGGCATACTAAGAGACGAGGTTGATATCTTGCAAGTCTCAGGTGGGTTTTTACGATGGATTTCTTCGAGACACGACTTAAATGGATTATTTAATCTTGCTCAAGTGATTTGGATAGAAGTGGAAGGGACTTGAGCTGCAAAGACGAGCACGGGTGATACCAAGCCGTGGAGCAGCGCATCGTAGAGTTAAAGAGGACTTTGTCGTTCCGCTTTTCAACGAGGATTCTGCATTGTTTCGTGTCTGTCTCACCCGAAAGGAGACAGGCGATGTGTCGCGAGGAGAAAGGGCATCGAAGGTCGATAATCGCCACAGCGCCCGCATCCCTATTCTATCCTCGAGTCGATATCGAGTCTTCCCGGGTAGTCAGTGAATGGCAACCTGTCAACTTGCGCACGCCCGGTAGGTTTCCATGTCTCAGTTTTGGTCGAGCCATTGCCCTGTACTTCTTGAGGATCATCAGTGATAATCCGGCCCGAAAGCCCCGGCTATAGCAGGGCGCTCAGGCACTGTTCCATCACCGATCACGACCAAGATAGCCTACGTCCATGACTGCGTGTTCATCATTCAATATGGTATCTTCCATGTGGTAAAGAATGCACCATCTTCAGCAGGAACACCATCTGAGCTGGGGATCCTATGATTGAGAGAAGGCTTATCAGGAAGGGGATCATCAATTGGAGAAGGTTTCAGCATTGACTCTAATGTCGTATGCTTCAAGATCGGTGCCCCCACTCTCTCCTGAGCGGATGATATTTTCCATTCTGTAGATCATAGTAGTAGCTAGCACAGGTTCAAGTTGTACAGTCCAACAGAAGAAAAGTCCCACTATTAGAAGATCAACAATCGACGTACTCTCTCACTCTTCACTCCCCGGGGTCGTTCCGTTGCTGCAGGGAAAAGTTCCTGCCATTTGCGTGAAGTTTCGGCGCCGCGTCAGCTCCCTCCGCTTGCTGTACTCTTCCTGGTATTTTTCACGGTCCTTGTAATTTCCGTCGTGTATCTTATAATTAAAAAAAGCTTCTTTTGGACACCAGGTTCTTCGGATTTACGTCGTTCTTTTCGCGATATAGGGTCCTATCCGCTCCTCGCTTTTACTTCCCAGCGGAATAGGGTGGTTGATGCTGTGAGTGCCCGGCCATGGGCTCCCGCCTGAGCATTTCCCAGAAGACCTCGACGGGCCGTACCCCCAGAGAATCGCTACAGCTCCTCCCGCATAGCCATTGCAGTCGGTAGTTTAACGGTCCTGCCAGTGAAAGGGCGACCTCCGATGTTTTTACCATGAAATCTACCATCAGAATAGATCAAATTCATAAACACACAGAATACCGGGAACATTCGCGATGATTCAAGCGAGGTCCGCAAACCCGACCCATAAAGTACTGGAATCGAACACGCTATATACGCCCTGCAAGAAAGTGGTCTCAATGCCCCAAAATGCTAGGCCATACAGTCAGAACGAGTCCATCGAGCGCCACAGAGGGGGCTGAAATCTCACCGATATGCGGACGCCGAGCGACGATGGCGCCGAAACATTTGGGAGAACCTTGAAAAATTGGATTAAGTCTGAAAAATTCGGGAGGGATTCCAAAAGTCCTGCCACCGAAGGTGAGGCCCAGTATTGGGAAGGAGTCACACGGTACTGCAGGTTTTCGATGAAAACAAGGTACCGAACGCATTCGGAATTCACAGTAATAGAAACCAAAGCCTTTACGATCCAGCAGAGTACCACCAAGGCGTCCGTACAATTCTGCGACCCGGTCCCAGTCTCCGAAGATGTAGTTTGCACCAGTGTCGAAAACAACAGGTACATTTTCGAGGATTGTATTACCATTAACACGAACATCGTCCATGGACACCTGCCAAAATCCCTACATAAATACCAACGTCAGCAACGTCCGCTCCCATCTGCCGTTTTGACTCACAGGATTTGTTACGCGTGTATAAGTGATGTCACCATTGTACAGCATACTGTTTGCTCCACCGATGTACATCTCGGGCCCAGAAGGAGCGAGTTTCATTGAGAATGTCGGATTGATTAACCTACCTTGTCTGACAAGTGATGTAAACAACGGATAAGCACCAAAATTCGATATAGAAGGGAAGGCCAATCCAAGTACGCCGTCTGCGAATACATTTTTATATGTCTGGGCAGCAGTGAAGGATGTTCCAGAACCAATGGTCTGATGGTCTGACTAACTTAGCGTCAGAATTCAATGACCATGCTCATAAGTGATACAAAACATACAGTGAATCCAGCCACGGTTACATTATCAGTATATCGATCGCCTTCGACGGCGGATCCTTCTTCATATGTGATCCGAAAAGGCTGGCTCTGTTTCTTGGCAGATTCGGATGAATGGGGATCCCATAGGTCGCGATCTCCGGAAATCCCAGCACAACCAGTCTGCAGCACCCACATATCGCTGCGTCGACTTGAACAAAAATAGCTGTATGAACTAAGAGAAAGCACCTACGCTGAACCGGTGTCTATGTAAACTGAGGCAGATCAGGGTAAACATATATCAGAATGATACAAGGATAATCTACCCTTCAAGGTCTTGAGCGGAGTGCCAATGGAAATCTCGCCCACCCAAATGTCATCTTGATAAGTCAGCGGTAAGCTAGCGCCACGCGTTCCGAGCTCGGACGAGCTCCGTTTCACAGCGAAAGGATGCATCGTCCCCGTGTTCATCTCATAATTGTCTAGGCCACTAAGAATCTTCCTAAAAAAAGCCTGAGGAAACGAGATGTAACGGTTTATTCTACGTACTCCCTGACTGATATCGCATGAGAGCTGATTGCGTCGAGATCAATGCTTTCGTTGTTCAGAGAGGAAGAGTGTCTGGTGAGCGGTACGGCCATGTCACCTGCCTTCCTGTTTGGTATAGGTTTTCCAATGGCCAGAGCAACCAGTCTGGCGGTGACTGCAAAAATGGTTATTGTAACGAATCGCATTCTAGAAGGGTGGAAGGGACGGGCTGTGAAACGACCACCCACAGACCTTGATAACCTCGGAGAAGCCAACTGACAGCGATCAGGAATAGTAACAAATCGGATGATGCATACACCAACTGATGATGATTGAATGAAACAGTGTTGTACGAACGGAACTTGGCAGAAGTCTAAACTGTTCCTGCAGTCCTTACAAAGTGGACAAGACAGCAAGCGTCGTGGCGCAGTAAACCCGCCAACGATGATAGGAATGCTTGCGGCAACTACTTGACCTTGATTGTGGCTTGCCCCTGCGAACTGCCTGGCACAGTCACGGTCGTCATCAACGAGCTCGTTCACACGGTTCCATTTCTCGTACGGTCTTCTGAAACATGCCGGGCAGCGCATCCTTTATGCACGTCGCCTGTTTCGCCGCCGGCGCAGTCGTCGGGGGCGGCGTCGCGTCATTCGTCTCGTCTCGCAGGCCCATCCCGACACCACCCGTGATCGATTTGGACCAAAAGGGAGACACGAAACTGTCCACCACCGTAACCACCGTACCCGCCGCGTCCTCGGTACTCAAGTATGGGCACCCAGGTAGGTATCCGAGTCGTTCGTCGATGCAAAGACCGACGGAAGAGAGCGAGAGTTGTTGATTGGCTACTACTAGGACCGGTACCGGATCTGCTCGTGCGCAAGGTGTATACGGCCTCGTACGATCGGCGACTTCGTCACCCCGCATGGGTATGTTGGCCCGCCCGCCTGCTTCTCTTTCAAAGTCGCCTTGACCCGCTTTTAAGACCGCCGAACACCTCACCCTCGCCTCGCTGGGCAAATCGGGTGTCACATCTGCCTCGAACGACGAGACTGGCGACAGGACCAAGTCGACGTTCACGGAAGACGAGTCGTTACCGGTCATGTTCCGCGCAAAGCTCCAAGATTACTTTAGGAGCGGCTACGATCGCGGACACATGTAAGTCTGCTTTCCGTTCTGGCCCGCGTCACCACCGGATTACGATGAACTTTTGGACAGGGTGCCCGCCGCAGACGCAAAGGGCTCTCAGGATGCGATGAACGAGACCTTTCTGTTGTCCAACATCGCGCCGCAGGTCGGCGTCGGGTTCAACCGTCATTGTATGCTTCGTATACCCCTTTGTCGTAATTTCTTTTGGCGCTGACGCACATTATCACAGACTGGGCTTACGTCGAAGACTGGTGTAGAAGGCTCACCAAATCGTTCTCCGACGTCTACGTTTTCACTATCCCGCTCTACCTTCCTCACAAGGATCCAGATGGCAAATGGCGCGTGGTACGTATTCCGTTCTGTCCCAACCGCCGGTCCAGGGTCTCGCTCACGTTTGCCCTGTTTCAACTAAACAGAACTATGAAGTCATTGGCTCTCCGCCCAACGTGGCCGTCCCAACCCACTTTGCAAAGGTCGTCCTCGCGTCACGACCGTCCTCACCCTCGACGCCCAACATTCCCGAAATATCCACTGGCGCGTTCGTCCTTCCCAACACGGTCATCCCTGACGAAGCATCGCTCGAGAGTTTCGTCACGCCAGGTACGCACAACGGCCCTGTCCCGCTTTCGTGATCGCCGTTTGTTACGCACGCTCACCCACGTACCCCCCGCGCCCGCGCGTCACACAGTGGACACCGTCGAACGCGCAGCGGGTCTCACGCTCTTCTCCGACGACCTCAAACAGGCCTCGAAGCACATTTGCAAGTCAGTCAAGTGCGAAGTGATCGTGAGGCGTTTCGACGAGGCACAGAAGCGACCAGAGGTCCGACGATCGGTGTCTGCGCCGCGTTGATTTGGGGTTGGGAACTGCCGCTGGCGGGTGCATGCACGTGCATGTTGGCTGTATGTGTATGTGTCGTCGGCAGGTCGGTTTTGACGTATTGGCTTGCCACAGCCCTTGGCGTTGGTACGTCCCGCCACCGTTCGCTGTGGTGGCCCCGAATGACTAAAGAATATACATAGGAATTTTTTAAAAAAAGGCTAGTCATTGTGCGGCGGGGGTTAATTCGGTTCGGTTACTGTACCGTCTGCCCTCGCCTCTGAACTATGCAATAACAATCCATGATGCTGGTGCCCAACCCTGATTGTAAATGGGGATTTCAGTACTTATCCATTGCTTCTTTTTCTTCTTCAAGTCATTGTAACGTGCTTCTTCCATTGACCGGGAGAAGAGAAGCTCTAGAAGCGAACTCGGAAGTCCGAGTCGGTGGTGGTAACGATATACATTGCGTCAAGCAACACGTACATATGTACCCCGACGTTCGAAGAGAGCTGATAATCGTATATCACCACTGGATGCGACAGAAAAACGGAAAAGAGTACTAGTCCAAGCGGCCCTCTGGGAGTGAGATGAACAGAAGGAGCCGCGAAAGACGAGAATATATGCAAGGAGAAAAAAAGAAAAGCAGAAGTCAATTTTATACGAGATGTGATGATGCGGTATACAACTTATATATCAGACAGAGACGAGGCATGGAGATAGGTGAGAATACGTGACGAGACCAACATGTAGTTGCACACCCATGATCGAATGGAGAGCAGACAGAAACAGGGAAAACGAAGAAATGAAAAACCGAAAAACGAATCCGTGCTAAAAAACGCAGAAAACCATCAACATTAAATTGTAAGTAACTCGTTGCATATCAGGCATATATACGTCTCAGAGAAATGCCTACTTGCCTACGAAATGCGTTGTGCGAGGGGTGGAAGAAAAAAAAAAAAGGTTCTCTATATCTCCAGCGGTTCGTGTGTACGTGCCTCGAGGCCACTTCCACGCACTTGCATGTCGGCGTTTGTAGCCCTTCGGGCCCCGAATCCGCCAATTCCAGGGCCACGTGGCTGCCTCACGACACCGCTCCCGAAACTCTCAGTCAAGCTTCCATTGATTACGCTGGAAGGAAGACTTGGCACAGGCGGAATATTGGTGCTGCCAAACGTGCCGCTACCAAACAGGGACCCAAAGCCTCCTGGAGAGCGACGAGAGGGAGAGGCGATGGTAGCATAACCCTCACGGATATTTCCGTTGGACGCACGAGTGGTCAAGCGTGGGGCCTGGGTATGCAGGGTCTTCATGTCAGGCATCGATTTCTTCATACGCAAGGTACTTGCAAGCTGAGACTGGGAAGAGGAAGAGGAAGCCGACAAATATGCGGAAGGAGCGCGCGATAGAGTGGGAGGCTGAGTTCTCTGCGTTGCGAATAACATAAATGATGCTTCCGACGGACGTAAACATAAGCGAGATAGATAGACTTACCTTGTTGGGATCAATTCGAGTTACGACTGCATACCTATCTTCGCCTTCGCCAACTGAGTAATGATACACGCCTAATTTCTGAGCGATCAAATGAACTACCCTCCTTTGTTTTGGGCTAAGGGTCCGCGAGAAAGCCAGTTCGTCTCTCATGCGGTCGTCTTTGAAAAGGAGGATTCTGGAGTAGATCTCGAGCGTGGAAGGGTCATTTAAATCGAGCTCGTTAGACGGGGATGCTTTTTCCGATGGATTCGGGGTCGCTGGTGCCACGGGCGGCGAAGTTGGAGACATGAAGCTCTGCGAGATCGGAAGGGAAGGCATGGGCGGTGGAGAGTACTGGGGCTGATATGCCGCCCCAGTCGAGAAAGAACGCTGAGGAGTGAACGTCGGGGCAGCAATGGGACCAAAGTCGTCATACGGGTTCACTACTGCGGCCGCAGCCTGCTGTTCCTTCTCCAACTGCATAGAACGCATGCGGCGGATCGCCTTTTCTCGCTCGATACGCTCCTTTTCTCCCGCTTGGAGAACTTTTTTGTATTCCACGCGGAGTTTGCGACCCTGAACATCGAAGCCGTTCAAAGCGGCGACGACCGCATCTGCATCCACAGCTTGACGGAAGTTGGCAAAGGCCAAGCCTCGGAAGGAGCCTTGCTGATCGAGATGATAATTGAAGGCATACGGAGTAGGAATCGACAGAGATGCCTGTACAGGATGCGATTAATCAGTCCATCAGAGGTGGTAGGGCCAAGAGACTCACGATGATATCAAGGAGGGTTTCACGTTTGACGTTGAAAGGTATGTTCTTGATGACAATGGCAGTGGGTATAATCTCGTCATCGAGGATCTGGCCAGGGGTGGAAGGGACGACGGCACGCTGACCGAGGACACCCATGGGAGGGGAACCACCAGAGGACGAGAAGTCAGAATTATTGTTGGGAGAAAGAGAACGATTTTCTGGGATGGTCGCCGCGTTATCGAGCCATTGCTGAGAAACGAAAATGAGACTGGAGAAAAGGAGGAGCGGAGAATAGACGCACGCTGGGAAGGCCGCCGCGTGTGGGTTTCATCTTTAGCGGGGAAGGGCTCATGTTGAGGGGGTTGTATACGGGCGGGGCTGAGATCGGGGGTGATGTTGTAAACTGGTACTGTTGTCTAGTATTTCCTGGGGCGGGGCCATCATAATCGTAAGTGTCGTTGAGGCGTTGCTGGGAGGGTTGGGTGGTGAGGGACAGGGAAGAAATGTCGGGCGTTGGGGAGGAGGAGGTCATGATGGAAGCCTTGTAAGTTACTGTAATGAACAGAAGGGAAAAAGAAAAAAAAATCCAAAAGGAAGAAAGCGTACAAGAACAAGCTTCTAGCGATTCGGATCCTTGTCTCGAGTAAACTAATAAACAGCCCCCACGCCACCATACCGTGCCCTGAATCAATTTTTTTACACTACTACGTACTCCACAGCAGCTCTAGAACGGTGCGAAAAGTTGAAGAGCGGCGGTGATCGCAACCCTAAAAGTCCTCCTGAGTGCGAGCGATCGCAGATCCTTGCAAATACACGCCTTCGAGGGGTCCGCGGCGGGTTTGAGACACTGAGACTCGCGGGAGAGTCAATGTCCGGCGAGCAACACCAGAGGGGAGCCCTGATAGCGCCTTTCTGAATCACTGTCTCAGGCGCAAGTCACTCCGAAACCGACTCGATCCTCGCCTACAAGCTCCAGCCCAAATGTAGGCGAGATCGACCAGACAGGCGCCGTCCGAATTTACGGGAATGCGAGAAGCCGCCATCGACCTAACCAAGACAGATATCGAATACAACAACGAGCGTCAGGACAGTACATGGAGAACGTAGATAAATAACAAGAACCCGTTTCTTTCTTTCTGCCTACCCTGCTTGCTTGCATCATGCGTACACCTCAGGGTCTGAGACAGACAGAGCTCAAAAGAATGGAAGCTTTCCAGCAGCAAAGAAGAAAAAGTATCGAGGATGCCAGATCCCGACCACATGATTACACCCACGTCACCACTGGCTTGGGCAGCGGCAAAACGCTGTCCACGTCGACCACAAAGTCGAAACACGCAGAGTCATCCCATGGGCCGCGCAGCCGCTTGGGACTCCAAGTAGGGGACGACGACGTGGGAGAGGCAGAGTTGCCACTGCTACTTGGCCGGCAGATAGCAGCTATCTCCAGAGAGAGGTCAAGGAAGATGAGCTGGCCAGGGTTTGCCTGCCCAGCCCTTGGGGCCGGCGCAGGACCCCTGGGGAGCGACGCCTCAGGGTAAAAAACGGGGCGAGGGACTGATGGAAGGGTGTGCTTGGGTTGGGAACGCGGCGGGAGAGGTCCCTGGACGAGACGGAGGGAAGAAGGCGGTCCACGACGACGCATTCGCTAAATGAAAAGAGCGCTAGACGTCTGGTCAGATGGGAATTGCAAAGACCAGTCCAAATGCAAACCAGCTGTTTTTATCGCAAAAATTGGTGGAATCAATCCGACCAAGAACGAGCGGAAGAATGTGGAAATGAGTGCAAGTTGCAACAAGATGAGCTGCAACGTTCAATTGTCCGTATCCAAGGCACCTAACATGATCACCTGGCAACTTCCGGCAGTAATCAAGATAACGGCAAGCTGCGAGACGGATACAGAGTGTCTACCATACAGAGCACTACTAGTACTATGTGCAAGACATTCAAACATCCATACCAACACATAGAAGCAACGCTCATCCATATACGTGATCATAAATCACGACGAGTTGTCCACCGGGCGATAGTGTTTCATCAGCTGCGTCTTGTACCCTGATCACACCACTCAATTGTCAAAGAACACATAATAAAAGCGTGCACTTGCCTTCAGGATTACTCCAGAGGTTGGCGGCATCACCATTCAACGGGGAAGCATTGTTTGGTTCTTGTGGCACGGTGAGTCAATGTCAGCGAAGCAAGTTCATTAATATTGCTACCCACCTCCCAACAGTGACTGCAGAGATATAAGGACTGATTGTACGCTGTAAACAGCGGACCACTTGTCCTAGTGCCCGTTTCAGCACAAACGCCACACCTCACAGCAATACACGCACCTGCAAAATATCTAGACAAATAGCCCCGCTCTGGATGTCAACATTCGGGTGGTAACATGGCGTGTCAAATTTAATGGCGGGAGCGGTGTAGGGGTAATTGCTAGGGAATGAGATAGAAATGCGGAACTTCAGACCAGCATAGATCTTCACCACAAGTTAGCAGGATGCCGAGGATCGACAACATAGACGGACCGTTCCGGCAGCACCTTCTATCGTTCCAGCCCATTCAAAGAGATTAGAGTCATTTTTTGGGAAAGCAGACTACCGATAAATCCAATGGCTCATGATCAGAAACCCTGCTTTCGGACGAACGTGGTACGCACGATGCCAGGAGAAGAAGACATCTATCCAGCGCCTGTGAGAAGACAAAAGGAGTGATCGCGGCAGGCAACGCACCATGAGGGTCATGAGCTCGCTACTGAGTCTGCGCATCACTTGTCAACGGCTGTGGTCACATACAAGGAAATGAAACGAATCCTACCGTTTCGTCACGCTGCCCGGGCCATCGGCGGTTGAACCGGAAGTGGCCGACTTTTGCGACGTTCTTGGAGGCGCGAGGGAGGAGGTGATCTGGTCCATTAAGTATTTCGTGAATGAAGTGCGGTGATGGTTAAACTACAAACAGTCGAAAGTTGAAAACAATCCACGAGGTATGAGTGAGACGCGCTCATCACGTGATGTATTCGGAGATTATGTAAACTCCTCAACGTCGTCCTAATTTTTTTGATTGAATAGTAGTCGTTTAGAGTTTTCTGCTGACCAGTCTTCACACCGTAGTAGGCGCTCCTCTACCAGTGAGATTTGAGATGCTGTGGATCGTCAATCGACTTGTACTCGCCGGGGAGATCAAAGACTTGGAAAATGACAAACCGGACCACAGCCGGTAACCGACCATGGGCCAAGTTGCACAGCTGCTGCCCTGCACTAGTACACAGGCTCCAGCATGTAGCCACATAAAGCTTTCATGCCTGTGCACCTCCTCAGTGAGGCTGTCCAGGCAGCAACAGCTCGTTATTGGAGGAAACCACCGCCCGCCGAGTGATAATTACGTCTATCCTTATCCTCTGCAGAGGCCCTCTGTAGCCATTCAACTCACAGGCTGATCTCCTGTTCCCTTCGGTGACTGATGCACAAGCACTTTGTTGGATGACTCCATCATTGTCAGAGACTGTTGATCGCGAGAACAGTCTGTACTCCCATATCCTAGCCAACTGCATCAATTTGCGAATGCCAGACCCTGAGGTTGCTAGACTGTGAGGCTCCAGCCTTGGCTTGGATATAAAATCACCTGCGCTCTCTTCCCCTCGTCTTCAATCCATTCATCCGTTCTTGTACTTCTCTGTTCTCTATTTCGATCTTCAATTTCTAACATCCTTGAGAGATGTCTTCCCTTAACTCCAGGCTCGTCGCCGTCGCACTCACCTGTGCCTTCCTTGCCTCCGCAGCCGTCCCCAACAAGCGTAGCACTCAATGGCTTCAGCAGAACGGTCCTGCTGCCAAGGCGCTGAATGACCAATACGTGACCCTCACTACTAACTCGACCTGCAACAATAATGGCGACATCGCTTGTGTCGGTGGTCAATTTGCGACCTGCGTTGAAGCCCGATATATCACCGTCGACTGCCCTAGCGGCTGGTCGTGCGCCGCCATTCCGAACGAGTGGAGCGAGGGAACTACCACCATCTGCGATACCAACGACAACATCGCGTGGCGGTTCTCTCAAGCTGGTATTTCCGAGACCAAGAAGCGGTCGTCTCCTGAAAAGTAAGCATCGCATGCTCGGTCATCCTCGGGGAATTAAGACTGACGTGATCTTAGGCGCACTTCATATCTTTAGCAAAACGGCCCCGCCGCGAAAGCGCTGAACGACCAATACGCTTCGTTAACTACCAGTTCGTCTTGCAACGATGGCAACGTCGCGTGCGTCAGCGGGCAGTTTGGCGTTTGCTACGAGGGAAAATATTCAACGTGGGCTTGTGCGAGCAGCTGGTCGTGCACCGCCATTCCCAACGAGTGGAGCGAGGGGACGACCACTACCTGCGAGACCAACGACGACATCGCGTATCGGTTCTCGCAGGCTGGCGTCTCCGAGTCTTGAGGGTGTGTTGCAATTCACCTTCCCGATGCGGCCTTGACTTACGATCGTGCCTCCGCGCTGTGTTCAACAATTGTAGCATCGGTATCTAATGTCGCATGGTTTGATAGGAGGCACGGCGACGGTTTGTTGTTAGTGGGGTTTATTTGCTGCTGGACAGCTTTTTACGCCATACGCTCTTTTGAATGAAATTGATGACCGAAAAGGCACGAATGAGGGCGCTGTAACTGTGCCTCGAAGACCGTTGAACTGGGCACCAAATCCTGATCATAGTTTCCAGGTGCCGACTCGAAAGCGATCTGATAAATGTGGGTGCCGAATGCCGAATGCCATGACAGTTTATGGATCTACCTGCCTCGAAATTTACAGTAATGCATTTTCGGATGCCTGGCACTGCGGCTGACTGTGACTAGACTTGGGAACGAGAGCACAGCGCCATATACAGTATGTTCTCGGGTCTGAATGGATAATGCAGTTATCGTCAAGGGAAAACTAAACAATATACCAGATTAACGCCCTACAAACGAGCAAAACTGCAAGGGTAGTCTGGCAAGCATTCGCGATTAAATAAAGGCTATCTTTCGATACCAATGAAATACATACGAGTTTGCGGTTCCGGTCGGGTGCTAGGATATTAATTACTGCAGCCCAGTGGTATTCTGCATGTTCAGTGCTATGGTTCAAACTGGTGCACATACTACCGCTGCCTCAGGCTGCCCTAGCGAAAGGTCCTGCGCGGCCAACGAGACATTATGTAGTTCCGTCGGACTTGTACTTCCGGGCACGATAGTACATCGTTTCCAGAAAATCGAACCAGTCTACTTCTGTACGTCCGTAGCAGGCTGATGAGTGAGCCAAAGAGGGACGAGTTTGAATTTGTCGCAGCGGGAACTTTAGTAAGGGTTGCTCTCTTCAAGTTACACACGGCTCGACTTTGGATGCGCAGAAACTTTGGATATTCGCGCTTTTGTTAAATAACTTATAACACTTCCTCGTCATGCCCTCTCAGTTCACCCCGACACCCACAGAACTCGCCCTCGTCAACCAGATCTTTGCACAAGCAGATACCCAGAAGATTGGCATCCTCACCGGCGACGTCGCAGTCAGAGTGTTCGGCGGTGCAAAACTCGCACCGGCCGTGCTCGGCGAGATATGGAACATCGCAGACGAAGACAACAACGGCTTCCTCACCAGAAAGGGCGTCGCCGTTGCCGTGCGTCTCATGGGTTGGGCTCAGAAGGGAGAGAAGGTCTCTCGAGCGCTACTCAGCAAACGTGCGCTCACGCTCGTGTTCTCTGCCACACTCGCTCATTTTTGTGCCACAGCGGGTCTACTCGTCAACATTGATGGCGTCCATGCACCTTTGGTTCCACAAGGCACGGGTATATCAATACCGAAATCACCTCCACCCGGTCTGCCACTCCTCACACCACAAGACAAGGCCAAGTTTGCGCGGCTCTTCCAGGGTTGTGGGCCAGTAAACGGTCTTCTAAGTGGTATGTCTCTGTTTCCCCGGCCCGGGTCTGGGACTGACGCAAGCCTCGGAAAAAGGTGACAAAGCCCGTGACACATTCGTCAAGTCCAAACTTCCCGTCGACAAACTCTCCCAGATATGGTGCGTATATCTTCATGCTTGACGTTGCGTTGCCTTTTAATCACTCTCGTAGGTCCTTGGCAGACACACAAGATCGCGGTGTGCTCGACTTAACCGACTTTACGATAGCCATGTACCTAATCCAAGCAAGCATGTCCAACCAGCTATCCTTCATTCCTACTTCTCTCCCTCCAGGTTTGTATGAACAAGCAGGGGGAGCTGCCGTAGCCGCGCACGCAACTGGCAGTAGCGCTCATCTCTCGAGCCCCGCAACGACATCATTTCCTCTCAAGCAATCTGTACAGACGAACTTCACAGGTCAATCAAATCTAGCACCTACACTTCCCTCTCGCCGCCCGGCGCCACTTGCACAGACACCTGCTTCCCCCCTCTTCCCTGGCGTGTCTTCTCAGGCCAAGATGCACTGGGATGTAACCCCTGTCGAGAAGGCCAGCGCAGACCGTCTCTTTGACACTCTAGACTCGCACAAACGGGGATATATCGAGGGGGATGTTGCAGTTCCCTTCATGTTACAGTCCAAGTTGCCCGATGATATCCTCGCTCAAGTTTGGTGCGTGTCGTTGTCCTGTCACCCTTGGGATGCAACCTGACTGCTTTGAAGGGATCTTGCCGACATCAACAACGATGGTCGTTTGACACGGGACGGTTTTGCGATAGCGATGCATCTGATCCAAGGCAAATTATCAGGCAAGGAAATCCCGGCTGTGCTTCCAACCACTCTCGTACCACCCTCCATGCGAGCAAACGGTCCTACTTCGCCGTTCACAACCACGTCTCCTACTCATCCAAATGAATCAATCCATGATCTCCTTTGGGATGATTCTCCTCCGATATCTACTGTGACCACCCAACCTCAGCACAACGTCCTTCAACCTCAGGCGACTGGGCCTGTACCTTCGGCGATCACGCCACCTTCGTCACATCGTCTAACTCAAACGCCAGAAGACCCTTTCAGTTCAGCGACTCACAATTGTGCGTTCCTATATATTCTCCTTTTTCGGATGCCTGATCCATGCCTCGGCGTTTAGCATTTCACAAAGATCTTCTCGGAGATGATGATGAAACACATTCACATGTGCCACTGCATGATCAATCTGCGGAGATCGGAAATCTCCAGAATCAGGTCAATTCGACGAGCAGGTCGCTCCAGAGCACAAAGGCCGAGCGAGAAGCCTTGGAAGCTACGCTTGCTAATCAAGCAGCTCAGCTCTCTGCTTTGCAGACACAGCTCGCATCTGCCAAAGCTTCTTTCGAGACGGAGACGAATCTATTGAACACGCTCAAGGAACGACATGCCAACCAGAGTGCGGAGATGCAGAAAGTGAGAGAGGAGCTGATTAGGAGCGAGAGCGACCTCAGTGCGATTCGGGTGGAGAAGGCGGAGATCGAAGGAACATTCTTGCGCGATAAGGAGGAAGTTCGCGACCTCAATCGTCGTATGGCTGAGGCGACCACGCAGATCACAACGGTCAAGCAGGAGGTCGAGAAGGCCAAAAAGGATGCCAAACAACAGAAAGGTCTTCTTGCAATTGCCCGGAAACAGCTCGCTGCAAAAGAATCGGAGAAGGCCAAGGTCGACCACGAGCTCGAAGAAGCGGAAGAAGATATTATCAATACCGCCAGGGAACGAATAGAGGCCGAGGTCGAAGTTGAGAAGACAGTGGTCCTACCACAGCCACTCTCCGTACCCGTGAGGACAAAGTCCCCCGCTGACTCGCTGGCATTTGCTGCTGCCCACCCATTACCGGTCACCCCTGACATCACGGGTGCTAGTCCCTTGAGCCCCGGGACCAAGAGCAATAATCCATTCGAGAGATTGGTGATGTCCTTGGGAACATCAACTCCTCGGTCACAGTCACCCTTTAGGTCCTTTACATCCCCACCACCCGTCCCTAGTCTCCCTCCATCTGATGCGGCGGTCACGACGCTCGACGATCCATTCGGCATCTCTCAACCTTTCGACTCCGAACCAAAGGCTGCGTCGGACAAGGATGGGGTTGCAGATGCAGGTGCGAGCACGCCGAAAGCCAGACCGATGTTGGAAGAGTTTGGGGAAGTTATGTCATCCCCTTCGGATGAATTGTTCAGTACGCCTCCCAACGGTAATACGCCTACGAATTTTGGTGGGGAGGCGACACCCAATATTCACTCGTTGGACTCTGCCGTCACTCACTTCCCCGCATTGGACGACACCATATCTGATGGCAAAGAGCACGAGACGGATTTGTCCGCGAATCTGCGCGAGTTAGATGACGACGATACGGACAGCGATACGGACAGCGATGAGGATAGTCAGGAGGGGACCTCGCAGGATCGGGAGGCTCATCCCTTTGAAGAATCCCCAATCAAGGACGCATCTGCGCCATCCCAGGCCGCTGTCTCGTTTGAGGATATCTTTGGAACCACCAATGATGCACCAGGAGTAGTCGCACCTTCCGTGCCAGCGACCGCACCACAGCCGGACAACGTTTCACCGCCTCAAAACGGCTCAGCTACGTTGGACGCATTCG
Organism: Leccinellum rugosiceps; assembly: GCA_038089755.1. Taxonomy (NCBI): domain Eukaryota; kingdom Fungi; phylum Basidiomycota; class Agaricomycetes; order Boletales; family Boletaceae; genus Leccinellum; species Leccinellum rugosiceps. The sequence continues at coordinate 27,257 of JBBPLL010000068.1, read as the reverse complement.
GGGTTCCCCTTACGAAGCCCACAGCTCCTCTCGAAGATAGCCAGGATTCCGAGTTCACGTTTATCAATGCGCCCGTCAAAGTTGCGAGCAAGGATAGCAGTGGTATAAGCAGTTTCGACGAAGCGTTTGGCAAGAACGCGTCCACCGCTCCGTCGCAGACAGTTTCAAACTTTTCGTTTGAATCTGCGTTCGAAGACAACTTTGACTTTGGAACTTCTGCTGGGGCGGCGACTGAACAGCTCGCGTCAAAGCCTTCGTTTGATGCACCTCCTACGAACGGCAATACTGTGACTATGCCAAACGTGGTGACGGCTGTGGATAAGACTCCAGATATATTCTCGTTGCCCGTGAATGGTGGTTCGACGGGCGCTCCAATAGCACCACCTGCACAAGCACGGGTCTCGTTTGATGACGCTTTTTCATTGGGTCCCTCCGCCGCCCAACCGAATGTTCCTCCAACTGAGAAGGCAGAGGCGAACCAAGTCATTATGGGTAGCATCTCATTCGAGGAAGCGTTCGGAGGGGTGGATACGTCTCAGGCGCTCAAGCTCGATAACTCCTTCACGTCGCGGGCTTCAGCGGTCATCACGAATCCCGGGCCCCCATCTCAACCTGATGCTGCGAAGCAGTTTCCAACCATATCACCGACGACGTCTCCGCGAGGGCCTACTTCTCCCCGCACGAACGCGTCGATACGGTCCGGTTCCCCTCAGCCGCGCACTACTTCGCCACCACCGCGGGTTGCGTCTCCGAAGGCGCAGCGGCCGTCTACGTCTTCCTCATCGGCGAAAGATGCCGCACACGAGAAACCCCCTCCACCCCCACGTCACTCGAAGATTAGCGTGAGTTTTGATTACAAGCATGTGAATGCGTGTTTCTAATCGTTTCTTGTTCTAGCTTCGCTTGCCGTTTACAAAGAAGAAGAAACAAGAGACAATGCCACCCATACCCGCATCGCGTGTTGCGGGGTCCGAACAACCGGGTGCGGCCACGCCGGCGGTGGACGATGACGTCGAGCCGGTGAGGCAGCTGGCAGCGATGGGATTTAGCCGTGGTCAGGCGGTCACAGCACTTGAAGCACACGACTACGACGTACAAAGAGCACTGAACAGTTTGTTGGGTTCGTAAAGAGCTCTCTCAGCCGGCACCGCTTCGAGGGCCTGAAGGCAAACCAATCGGAGCGCGTCGACGGGGCAATCGTCTTGTCTGATCTTTCCGGAATTACATATCTCATACTATTACTCATGCATTCACACTCATTTCATTCCTATTATTCCTATGGATCCGTTCCTTTTTTGCTTTACTTTTTTCCACGAATAGTTTCCTTGGCTTGTCCCCCCAAATAAGTTGACGTTGGGAGTGAGTGGCGTGTGTCGATTAATTACACGCGGGCAGCGCGATGTCGTACGCGCGATGCTCTCTTTGGAGTCGGATGCGATGCAAGACCCTTGTCCTGATTCTCACGCGAATTGAGAACCGATCTTCCCGGATATGAGAAAGCGCGGGGGATTTCTTTCAGAACAAGGCAAGAACGAGATGGCTGTGTGGACTACGAGGGAGGTGACCAGTCGGAACGCCGAAGGGGAGGGGAAAGGGAAAAGGGGTGAGTGGGACCCAGTCGATCGAATTAGCCGACGGGACGCGATGACCCCGGTTTCTGACTGTCAGGCCCGTATAAATATTCGAGTAAACATCCTTCGCTCGTCCCCGCCCCTTCGTACATGCCCGCATTCGATATCATCGTCGTGGGCTCGGGCGGCGGTCTCGACGAAACCAACTTGTCAGGGTGTGTTTTACTCAAATTTTTATTAGTTTGTGGTGTCGCAGTGCCTCATCGGACACGGCAGATATCTGGTCAAGCCGTGTGATGTTTCTTGGCAGGATGGGCTCTTTGCGCTCGAAGCAGGTATGGCCCCATCACCGCGTCCGGACATCCGCGCGCATTGACACATACACGTCCGAAAGGGTCTGGGCACGGTGCGCTCTGGCATATCATGAAGCGGAACCCAGGCTTGTTGGGCGACGGCGAATCCTCGGGGAAGACGACGCCCTCTACCGTGTATGCCAACGTCAAGTGAGCGCGTTTTTTTTTTCTATTTCGCAGAGCTGTCCCTCACCAGTTCTCCGTAAAAAAAATTCTTGCCCCTCAAATAAATTGGGCGTTTACATACATAGATGCTTCCTGCTCACGCACGCACATCTGGACCACATCAATTCTCTTGTTATGGCCGCAGGCACGTTCGGAGGTGACAAGAAACGAATATACGGCTCCCCACAGACGCTCAAAGATTTAGAGACCGTCTTCTCCGATCGCATCTGGCCCAGATTGGCCACCTATGATGAGAGTGATCCACAAGCCCGCTTGGTCTACCACGCGTGAGTCTCGTGCTTCCGTCCTTCATATCACCAAATTCCGATGCATCGGACTACTAACCGTTGGCTCGGACCGGCCCGTCCTCCGTGCGCGTTTCGACGTCCCAGTGTTCACGCCGACGGTAAATACAAGACGATATTCTCCGACGTCGTGGTACGTACCATGTCGCTCAGCCACGGCAAGAACAGCTCGGGGCCGTACGAGAGTTCCTGCTTCTTCATTCGACACGTCCCCACCCGACACGAGTTCCTCTTCTTCGGCGACGTCGAGCCGGACAGCGTCGCCGTCAAACCACGGAACGTGGCCGTCTGGCGCGCGGCGGCCCCCAAGATCCCGCACGATCTGTCTGCCGTGTTCATCGAGTGTTCGTACCCCGCTGGGCGGTCGGACGAGGCGTTGTGGGGACATCTGAGCCCGGACCACCTCGTGCAGGAGATGATCGCGCTCGCGACAGAGGTCGTGCTCGCGCGCAAGTCGTCGGCCGCCGCTGCCGATGTAGTCACCGCCGTCGACAGCAATAACAACGGTAACGGCGGCAGTGGTGGTGGTGGGGGGTCCCGTCCGAGGAAAAGACAGAGACGGAATCCGCTCTCGTCCGAGGCGCTCCACGGGGCGCTCGCGGGCCTGCGGGTGTACGTCATGCATTGCAAGGAACAGTTTTGTACGGAGCGGCCGATCAGCGAGATCATTGGTGAGCAGTGTCGGGAGAGGCTTGAGCCGCATAAGCTGGGCTTGGAGCTGCTGACGGCGGACCAGGGCATGAAGATTGGTGTGTCTTTGTCATCTTTTCTTCCTCATCCCCGCCCTCCACGAAATTATCGCCCGCGGACGTTTCGCTGACGTGCACGTTATGAAACAGTGATTTAAACGATTGGTCTAAACTGTGGTCGTGTAACTCGCGTGTGTTTGTGCGTTCGCTGGGTTACACACACACATATATATATATATCGATATATACATATTTTTTCCCCTCTTTCTTCGCGGCCCCGGGATCTGATTTTCAATACCATCTTCTCGATGTATACCTAGCCAACTTGTAGCCTTACTCAGTTTCAGCCGAATCTGTCCCTAGCGTTCCGTTCGTGGTTTGTTGTGCTCGTAGACGCCCTTTGTGATTTATCTTTCATTGTTTTTCTTTTCTTCCTCCCTCGTTTTATTTATCTATTTATTCTTTTTCCCCAGGGAGCTGATGTTGGGACACACAAGGTGACATACGTGGTAGATTTGATCGAGTGCACACGAAAAAAAAAAAAGTGTCTGGCATGATTGTTTGTAGCCGGCCGTCCATCAATATCGATGATGATCAGAATTCCCGTCCACGTATGTGTGCGTACGATAGACAACGGGGAGAGCGCGACTACTTGATCTTTTAAAAAAAGTGGGGAGAGCGAGAAAGAAAAAAAAACGAAAACGTGAGCCGAGTCATGGGTGAGCATACCTGCTAAGCTTGGGGGTAAAAACATATTATTAAAAAAAAGAAATTGTATAAAGACGTGCGAGCGAAAAAAAGAACGACGGGTCGTGCCAAAATCAAAAGAGAGGAGAAAAACATCATGACGACGCGTAGAGTTTGACGACGCCGTCCGCGCCAGCGCTAGCCATGAATGGCAATGAGGGGTGGAACTCAACGTCCAACACGCCCTCTCTCGCCTTTTCCCGGTGCGTCGTCACTTCCTGCGTACACGACCGCGAACCAAACAGATCCCAGAACCGCGTCGAGCAGTCGTGTGAACCGGAGACGAGTGAGAAGCCAGCAGCATCGATCGAGAGCGAGGTGACGCCATCCAGGTGGGAGAGCATCGTGTGCGTACATTGTCCTGTTCGTGAGCGAAAGGTTAGAAAATGAGTGGCTTTGGGCATCGACGAGATCGTACCGGTGATGATGTCAAAGATGCGGATAAACTTGTCCTCGTGGGCGGTAACGATGAATGACATGGTAGGATGTGACACGAGCCGGTTCACTTGAGTCGCAGGTGTCCCGTCTACACGACACGTTGAGCGCATGCATGAATAAACGGATGGATATACTCACCGTACGTCGTATCCGTAGCCAATCGCGAGACCTCTTTACCGGTCTCAATGTCAAATATTTTGACGACTGCATTTTGATACGCCACAGCGACCTTTTTCAGGTCTGTCTTGATCGCCTCGACCGCCGTAGCCCCGGGGGCATCTTCCTTTTCGTCTTCGCCCTCCGTGTCTTCTCGTTCCGAGCCATAGTAGCCCCATGATAGTTGGAGCGAACCAGCTCCCGGCGCAGTGACGTCCCATACTTTGACAGTTCCTTCAGCGCCACAGCTGACGAGCGTGCTCTCGTCCCGAACGAGTGCGAGATCCCACACGGCATCCGTGTGGCCAATGAGTTCGCTTCGGGAGGATGACTCGTCGTATGGTGCATAAGTCGTATGGGCGGGTGACGGAAGCGCCCATACTCGGATGCTAGAATCGAGGGATGCGCTGTACAGTAGCTGGCGCGAAGGGGAATGTACAAGCCGTGTGATGGCAGCCGAATGGCCGCGAAGGGTGAGCTGAGGCTCGCTCTCCGTCGTGACACGAGCGCTGCGAATGGATAAGTGACAGGGGAGCGAGACGAGAAGAAATCCTTGACGCACGTAGAGGACGCCAGACTGGCCACGTCCATACGCCATATTTTGACGGTACAATCGTCACCGCCAGTCGCCAGGCAGAGTTCCGTGGGATGGAAGGCGAGCGCGCGTACTGCATCGAGGTGACTTTTAACATTAGGTCAGCCAACGGGATCACCGGAAAACAAACCGAACACGCACTTTCTCAACGTCCGTTTCGCTTTCCAGAGTTTCGTACTTTCGCCATCGGCCTCGTCGACAACGCCGACCGACTCGGCTTCGTCCTCTTCCTCACCGACTTCTTCGGGCTCCTCGTCCTCGCTTTCCCTCCACTGCTGTACGTGCTCGTAAGACGAACGCAGCTTCTCTTTCCATTCACCCGCATCGTCGGGACGGAAGATCATGGTCGCTGGCTTCGAAACCTCGCCCTCCTGGCAGATTGCGGGGGTCTGTCCGATGTCATCGTGCTGCTGCTGTTGCGATTGTTGCGTTGGTGGCTGAGAAGGGGGTTGCGATGGAGCAGGACCGCGCTGTAGCTGGCTTTCCTGCGATGGCGGTTGTTGCGCCTGTACAGACGGTTGATGTTGTTGAGAGTATATGCCTGGCCCAGCCATAGCGAGCGGATTCGGCCGTTCGAGCGGACCGGAGGAGGAAGGGTTACCCTGGCCGGATATGACGCTGCTTCCAAGGATTGGGAATTCCTTTCCTGGTGCTCCGCCGACACCGCCGATCCCGGGGCCGACCGAATCTGGCAACTGCTTCCTGGGCCGACCGTTGTATATCGAGTCGTACGGCGACGGTCCTTGGCCCTGCGCTGCACCTTGCCCTTGTCCAACGCCGCCCATACCCCCTGCCATACCACCGCCAAGTCCGGCTCCCCCGGGTGCACTTGAGCCCATGACGGTGGTCCCGCCGAGACTCATGCTTGGATTCGGGTTCGAGATGAGCGGGCGGTTCGGAAGTGGGTTCATTGCTTGAGGCGAGGTGAGGTATGATATCTCTTGAAGACATTGCTTGAGGTACTCTCGACTCCGTGCGCGCGACTTGGGATCACGGCCAGTCGGGACTTTGCCCATAACGGTACCTGCGGGTGGTGCAGAGGTAGCGGTCGCAGAAGGACCAGAGGGAACATGTGGAACGACGCCGTTTGGTACCTTCTCAGACGGAAGGGGCGAACCTAGCGGACGAGATGTCATGTTATTACAGTTCAGAACAAGACAGACGAGCCACGTACCCTCGCTCCGAGGTGAACTTCCGCTGCTACCGTCCTTGTGGCTCTGAGCGTCGTCCTTTGCGCTTTGCTGGATGGAGGCTAGCTTGGAAGGAGGTACTGTCGTCGACTGTGGAGCGAGCTGCTTTGATCTGGAGGGGAAAAAAATGAGCGAGACTACGTGGCAAATGGGACGAGCGGGCTCACCGTTCCATGCGAAGAGCATACTCGAGCATCTTGATACGCCGCATGAGGTCCAACTTGACATTCTCGAATGAACGGCGCTCTCCCTCGAGGAGGGCAATGCGGGCCTACAACGGAAGACGGTGAGCTCGGAGGAAGGCGAAGACGAAAAAAAAAAGTGCATGAGGCTCGCTTGGGTTGGATCGCGACGGAAACGGAGGGGGTATTTGAAAGAGAAAAAAAAAAGACTGACCCTCATCTCGGCGCGTTCGATCTCCCATTCATTTCTGTCACGCTCGTACCGACGCCATTCCGTTTGCAAAAAGTGCAAGACGCTCGAGAGGGTAAAGTCTTGACCGTTTTGAGGCGGAGGTGGAGGAATGCCCTGGCCCTGGCCGGGCTGGCCGAGAAGGTTCTGCTGTTGGGGCGGTGGGCCCTGGTTTCCTTGTGGGTTTGGTTGTGGGGGAGGCACCTGCAGCGTGCCGAGCATTGGAATCTGGATTGTCTGTGGATGGTGAATGTTGGGCGGAGGTGGGGGGTTATTTTGGGCGTGGAAAGGGCCGTTGAGATGATGGTGAAGGTGGTGGGATTGCGTGAGGGTATTACTATTCTGCTGCTGCTGTCGTTGCGGTTGCTGTGACTGCGCCGGGTTCTTGAGATTCAAGAGCAGTCGGGGGGTGGTGAGCATCGTCCTGGGCGACGACGGAGCGGAGTTGCTTGACTACAAAAAATAACCGACGCCCTTCACTGACGACGACGACGAAAGAAAAAGAAAAAAAAAAGCCAAAAAAAAAGTCTGCTAATCACACTCGAGAACGATACAAAAATTGTTTCTTTTACCTCCCCGACACACCGCTTTCTTTCGAACCTCGTCCGTCTTCAGCGGTCCTGTTTTACGGTACAGCCAATACGCCATCTTTCCACCTTGTCGCCACTTCCTCTCCACCTCAGTAAACCCAACCGTGCTCATGATCAGCTCGAGGTGCTCGAACGACATGTACCGTGAGTTCTCGACGCACGGCGAGGGCAGCTGTCGACTTGTTCAGCTACACAGTCAGAAAGTGTGCATCCAAACGACTTGCCGCGAGAAACAACAACCCTGACGGTCGCAGAAAAGCGTGAGCCAGGACAACCATCCGTCCTTGCAAACAACCCGTGAGATTTCGGCGACGACGACGACGTGAACTGGGGATCACCTCGTTCTTTCGGTTCTGGCACAAAATTCACAACCAGGCTGAGGCTGATCACGTCCCATCTCTCAGAGTGCTCGTCCACGTCCATGGCCAGAAAATCCTGTTCGACGATGGACGGGTGTCTGCTTCGAAGGTCGATCGGAGTCGTCGTTATCCACGATGAGCACGACGCGTAGTTGTCCGGTTTGAGCGCTCCGACCTCCAGTAAGCTAAACGGTATCAGCCTCTCGGCGTACCGAGTGAGAGGGAGACGGCGCACCTCAACGATCCCTCATCGCCTCTCTCGGACAAGCCTATGCCGACGAGCCACTTGATCAAGATCTTTTCGCTTCCACCTCCCCGATCTGTTCCCTGCCCAATGCTCGACATGCGTTGATACGCCGCCAGTCCCCCCAACTCTTCGATCTCCTCTTCCACCTCCCGCAACTCTGTCGCGTTGGACGAACTGGACGCGTTTTTCTGAAGCTGCCGCTGTTTCTTGAGCAGGACATGGAAGCGCCTGATTAGCGTCCTCGTCGTGTGGGGATTGCTGCTGCCCCTCGCGGATGCATGTTTTTCTGTCGAGGTGATCGGTGTTTTCTTCTTGCGGGCGTTACGCATGTGTTTCTGTGTAATTGCAAGAGGAACGAGCAGCAACTGACCCGAGAGCGGTAACAGGTCCTCAACGTTCAAAAACAAGCGCTCACCGTGCGACTCACCAATACCAGCCAGACGAATGTGAGTACCCCGCTCAACATGCACTGCTAACGCCCCTTCGGGCGCAATAGAAACTCCCAAGGACTACATCGGCGGTGGACCCCTTTTACACACCGTGACAGGTTCTACCACGGAGCGGCGATGGCCGCGCATGTCTCGGGAGCGAAATAGGATCTCCAGATCCCCCTCGGTAGTCACGCAAACCGACCGTCGGCGATACTCGAAGTTCCTCCTACAAGAATACAAACACCGATGGATACATAGTACACGGACGTGCGGGTCACTGACCATAAACTGGCTCGACCAGAGACAAACAACTGCGGTCCTTGCCCATGGAGCACCGGAAAAGCATCATGCGGGTCCGAATCACAAGTTCGCCCGCCTCAGCGCCGCTCCGATCAATGATCTAAGAATGATAGGTCCGTGGCATGTCAAGAGAATCGCATGCCGACACGGTCGGTCTCCGGTTCGACGCAGGATCTCCGAGTTGAGTCGCGTTCGTTCATTGCCGGCATCAGTCAAGCCAAGCCATGATCTCGCAGCCGTACCCCCATCGGTCGTTAAATGCATTTGTATTTGATCACGGAGGATGGAGCGAGTGGGCGCGATCCATGTGCCCAGTCTTGGAATTCCCAGAATATCCTCCCATGCTCCCTCTTTGGCCGGAAACGACGATGTTCGCCCGCATGCATTCCCACCCGTCGAGCGTTTAAAGCAGCCGACGTGACATTCGGTGGGTAGCAAGCTGCACGGTCCGAGCAACCGCCTCCTCCCGTACCTCTTGATCGCAGCTGATTAATGATAGTCGGCATGTGCACGAGATCAATTACTCGTGGTCGTCACATTGCAGCGCGACATTCGAACAGAGTTTAGCCCATCCGCCAGACTCGTGGCAACTGGCCCACCGGTGCGCGTGATATCATTTATTTATATTTATTTTATTACAGGAGTCAACTCCCTTTATCCATCGTACATACAAGGTGTACGTCGAAACCAATGACCACCCAACCCAACGAACGAGAATTGCAAAGAAAGTGATGCGCTAGCGCTTCGCGGAATCATACCGCCCAAGGAAGAATACGAAGGAAACATTCACGGACGCAGAAATCAAAAGGTCAAGTATATCCGTAATTCAGGAAGAACGAAAGGAATCAATCTCTTCATACAAAACCCGGTCCACCTCTCTTGGCGTCGATTTTTTCGAAACGCTGCTCCTCCTCTCGCTGCTGTGCGTCAGCCATGGTCAAGAGAATGACCAGATATCGCTTACCTTCTTGATCACACACATGTTTGCCAGGAAGAAACCAATGACGATCGCCATGAACCCGTATACGGTACTACATCCATCTCAGACACTGTCGTCGGCTATCTTGGAAACTTGCTTACCTGAAGACGTTGTTTAGCTTCTTGTCCGCAAACTTGGTGATCGGAGTGACGCAAAAGTTGTTTGCTGCCATGGCAGTCGTTGCATTAGGGCAAAATGTACCACCGAACGCAATTTCATCCGTAGCATCAAAGTAGCCGCAGCATTGGAGCTGTGCGACGCGTAAGATCCTGCGAGGGGAAACTAGGGCACTACTTACCGTATCCTGAATGGCGATCTTGATGGTATTGCTCTGCATGCCAAACACCGCGTGATAGTTGTTGCGCTCGTGGAGCGTGGAAAACCAAATGTATGTGCCGAGGATGAGGATCGCGATGCCGTTGACGAGGAGGAGGCAGTTGAGAATGACGAGGGGCTTCTTGCCTCGTATGGCGATGAGAACAATGGAGCTGACGAAGGTCGCTAGGAAGATTACTCCCAAGATGGTTCCACCTGGAGAGGAAGGAAATGGATGAGGACAGGGTCGATGATCCCGGACGCAAAACCTTGCCTGTAAGCTCAAAAGAATTGAACGTGAGGTTGAGGAGCAGGTTGGGCTGGCGCCAGATGAACGAGAGTGCGACGGTAATGATTCCTGCAGCCAAGAGGCAAAAATCAAAGAAAGCCCAGGCAAGCATGAGACCTTTGGACACCATCTTGACGGAGTGAACAGGTAGTGCGGAACGAACGGTGTATGGTGGACGCGCAGAAGAACTAGACCAGCTAGGGTTCAAAGTAAGAAGGACGACGGTCAACGCCAAAAGAGCTGGCCTGCAGCAAGAGAAACGAAAGTGTGTGGGGGAAACAATGAGCGAGGTCTTGACAGCTGACAGCGGATATAAACTCACAGTTGATGGCACTGCCGAGATCAATAGGCTGTGGGCGCCAGTTCCTGATGGTTACTAACCCGCACGTACTGGGATGGGCTGAACGAACCACAGAAAGTGAAGGAGAGAAGGAGGGAGACGAGAAGAGACCGGCTGGTGATAAATAAGAGAACAATGTGCAGAACTTGAAGGGTATCCATGGCGCTCCATTCCACTTGGTGACCGACAACAAAAACAGAAAACATTTTCATAAATCCCACGCTTCTCAGAAATGTCCACCTCCTCATCACTCGCACAGGGCGGTGGCTCTCTCCTGGTGGCCTGGCAACTCAAGTCAAAGCACGTTCTAATCGTTGGTGGTGGCGACGTCGCTTCAGGTCGCATCGAGTCTGTGCTCCTTGCCGATGCCCGGGTCACCGTCATATGTCCAAGCACAGGCTTGCATCCTCTCACGAAAAAAATCATCGACGGTCCACACCAGATCACTTACCATGACCGCGTATTCAGTGGTCCTGACGACCTCGTCGGCGTAGACATGGTCCTCTCCGCTATAGACGACGTCACCCAATCTCGCATCATTTGCTCTCTCTGCAGGGAACGCAGCATCCCAGTCAACGTCGCTGACATCCCCGAATCGTGCGACTTTTACTTTGGTTCCCAGATCCGTGATGGGCCGCTACAAATCATGATATCTACGAATGGACAGAGTCCGAAGCTGGCCAACCTCATCAAGCAGAGGATCGAGTGTAGCCTCCCGGAACGAGTGGGGATGGCGATCGAAAAGGTTGGAGAACTACGGACGAAGCTCAAGGAAAGAGCACCGGGCGTGGGGGGCCAAGTGAGCAAACGTCGGATGAAGTGGATGGTAGATCTCTGCACCTCGTGGGACATGGAAGAACTTGCGACGCTGAACGAAGAGATGACGAGGAGGCTGCTTGATGACGGTTGGGAGAACAACATGGTGCCACGTCCTGAAGCCGTCGGAGGGATCCGTAAACGTACCAGCGGCAGCGATATTTCGCTTAGCGCTTTCGTCCTTCCGTCGCTGGCATTCGCTATTGGCGCTGCTACGGCTACCATTTTGCTCACGTTCCGCACGCGGTGATCGTGGTGCGTGGTCGTGATATAATCATTTAACAAGATTACTTTATGCAGCTCTTTTTTCCGTCGTATTAAAGCCTCGACCTGGAAGTATCAGACAAAGTTGTCACATCGAAATAACCGTTATTTTTAATATTCTCAATAGGCAGATGCGGTACTTCCACAATGCCTCGAGTTGTTTATGACCTGTATCAAATGGTTTTGGTGTTGAATCCAGCTCGGCGGAGATCCACAAAGAGTTTGACAAGATATTTCCGCCGCAGCAAGATCATCGATCATCGATCATATCGATGAGTCAAAGGTTCCAGTCGACGTAATAACAACGGCTGCCATGTGTCACAGATAATCTATCTGGATCAAATTCACCAGGTATTGCACATCGAGTTAGGTTAATACTGATCACCGTGACCGGAACTCCGATTTCGCTCATTGCCCGCCTCAGTGACGAATCCCATTATATATTCTGCAACATACGACCACCCAGATGACACTAGCGAAGACGATTAAGGGGGTCCGGAATGAAGTGTGTGTTTGAATTCGCCTGAGTGATCATGTCCGCCGTTTGTGCTCGATTGATCGTTGATCAGGCCCAGATCGATCTTCATCATGAAGCAATCATCCGGCGCTCGATAGTGGCAATCGCCTCCGAGTCGGCAGCTCCCAGCTCGTTTTCTCCCGCGTTCACAGATATCGCACCTTCGCTTCCCCATTCACCTTTTGCCGACGTGGTACCGTAATAAGATTTTGGCGCTTTCACGACTCATGCCATCACATCAAGGTGACTATTTACGCCTTAGCCTCGTCAGCGGTAATTAAAGAGCAACGCCCTCCTTTTGTAGGAAGGTTGCTGTAGCCTTCCAGCGCTTAAAGCCTTGAAATTTATGTTATCTCTCTACTCGTTTCCGACTATAAGCTGTCCTTGTCCAGATTTTCGTTGCCACATAAGTAGAGCGACCTTCTTTACCACGGATTGCCCAACGTGTCCGAGCGTTTCAACCATGTCGCGGCTGTCCATCGTGCACTGGAACGACGTGTACCGCGTCACCCCTCAAAAGGTCTCTCCAAACGGTGACACGATCGACGTCACTCAGTTCGCTGCTCTCTTGGATGACATTCGAAGCAGGTGGGGGATGAGACCGGATGGGGCACGCGATGGTCTCTCCCTGTTCTCTGGTGATTTGTTTTCGCCGTCGGTCGAGAGCGCGATAACCCGGGGGAGCCACATGGTAAGATAAGATCCTTCATGCATGGTGCCGTCAGTCCCATTGATGGCTGGCGATAGGTTCCAGTGATGAACGCGCTTGGGACCGATGTCGCTGTGACTGGTTTGTGCATCCTCCCGCCAAGGGCCTGTATATCCGCGCGTTGCTAACGAGGTGTATTTGTAAATCTATCAAAAGGAAACCACGAGTTTGATTTCGGTTCGGATTTGGTTGGCTTCGACTGCCTCATGCACTGAGCGCCACATTTCATAGGATACCCTCAATTTTGCCAGTTGGCACAGGACACAAAGTTTGTGAGTTGTTCCTCCACATGGTTCTGTGCGAATTCGTTATCGCCGCCCTTGCATGGTGTTACAGCCCTGGCTTTTGAGCAACATCGTAAACGAGAATACGAACGAAGCTCCAGAACACCTACATTCTTTCCAAATCTTGGAACGATCAGGCATTAAAGTTGGAATCATTGGCCTTGTCGAAGAGTTTGTGTTCTACAGAGCTAGGGTTGAGATACCTTGATCGTGACTCCGCTCAACAGGGACTGGATCAGCACTCTACCGGCATGGCCAGCCAACTTCAAGTTCAGGGACATGGCGGAAAAAGGCAGAGGATTGTCACGTCAATTGCGCGGGGAACACCAATGTGATCTGATTGTCGCACTCACTCATGCACGGTGAGGCGGAAGGTTACATGTCCGCAAGGCATCGTTGATGAGATTCTTAGGGTTCCTAACGTAATACCATGCCTTGCCGAGATAATCCGTTCCGAGTCTCCGCTCACTCTTCCTTATTGCCATAGGACATTCAACTAGCCAAGGATTTACTGGCTTTGTCTCCCTCTGCTCAAGATTCCCGCTCCATAGCTGAGGAACACGGTGTAGACATCATCTTGGGTGGCCATGATCACCTCTACTTTGTATCCAAGGGCGTGACTGCTTGGGAGGGATACGACGTTTCGAAGTTGAGCATTGGAGCTGAAGACGATAACGGCGACATACTGGTGGTAAAGAGTGGAACAGATTTTAGAGAGCTGAGCGAACTTACTCTGGAGCTCACTGATACCCCGCCGGGTAGCGTTAGAAGGAAAATCATTAAAGCTATTCATGGTGAGTATCTGTGGCTCTGCACACCGGGTAGAGCGTCCGACCTACGCTTGTGCCCAGGAAAGCGCCACGAGATCAAGCCTGGTATGCCAACCTCAAAGAACCTGCAGGATATTCTCCGTAAAGTATTGTCGTCTGTATCCGAGTCGATGAATAAGCCCGTGTGTATCACCGAAGTCGAACTCGATTTGCGATCGGAATTTATACGCACAGAAGAGGTATGTTGATTTGTTCGTCTGGTTAAGATATCTTATTCCCTGCTTGCAGACCGTAGCAGGGAATTGGTTCGCAGACGTTCTGAGACACGCATATGACGATGCATTGTATACCAAATGTGGCAGCGGCTCCGATGGGGTCCTCATAACTGCAGGATCACTGCGAGGAGATTCACGGTACCCTCCAGGTATAGATCTATTTGTCGGGTGTTCCATCCACTGAAATCGTTGAAGGCATGGTCACCGTCGGAAACATCCTCGAGATTTTACCCTTTGATGATTCAGCAGTCGTGATCGAGCTAGATGGGGAATCGTTGTGGGATGCGCTGGAAGATGCATTATCCAGATATCCCGCACAAGAAGGGCAAGTGTTCGTTGTTTCGTGATCGGGATAAAATTTATCAACAGGTGATTCTAGACGGTTCCCCATTATATCCGGCTTCCGCGTTTCTTGGGATTCTCGCCGCCCGCCCGGTCAACGTGTACTTGGAATTTGGCTCTTACGAGAAGTCCCATCAGCTGCATCGGAAAGCCCTGCCAGTGGTATAGGAGTACACGTTGTTGTTGATGGTGAATCTGTCAAGAGGGAGAAAAACGGACGGACATACAAGATCGTAACGAGGGACTATCTGGCTACCGGACATGATGGGTACACAGCACTTCCTGGACATCGATACCTTATCGACGAAGAGCATGGGCAGCTGCCGAGCAGTCTCGTCAGGATGTATTTGCTCGGTGTGTATCGATAACTGGGGCAAAGTAATGCGTATCTGATGATTTCTTTGGCAGGGGCTCAGTATATCAACAAAATGGTCCGTTCGCGAGGGGAGAAACAGGAAGCGAATCACCTTCACTCAGAGACGGCCGATGTCGTCAAGCGGGAAATCGAGCATAGAAAGCTGCTTGCGAGCGAGGGCAATGCCTTGCCCGTTGGGAAGGTTGCTCAAAGGTGGCAGCATGCGGCCGCGATGGCGCTGCAGAACCTGCGCTCTGGATCACACTATCAAGATCATTACAATGTCAGCGCACGGGAGCACATGAGTGGTGTTGATCTCTGTAACAGAAGGAAGATTCGGCGGGAGACTTTGGGTATTGGTGCGAGTGGCCAGGAGGAGACCTGTAAAGAGGATCTGCTCGTGATCCACCCGGTGGTGGATGGGAGATTGAAGGATGTGGCAAGGAGTTAGCCGAATGCATGTGAACAGTGTAGGGCAAATTACTAGGATCATTGTTTAACTACAACGTGAGTATGCGGTCGTCCACGCTACTCGCATGATGAGCGACTCGGATTGTACTACTGTAGTGTAGATTCTAAGCAGACATGGCAGACGGTTTGCGTACACCAATATTGCAGAATCGATGACGATCACGACGGTGAATTTTCCATGTGGCCTGGTGGTAGGGTAGTCTGTGAGCAACCTTCTGGTCATGAAAGGACAGCACTTTACGTCGAATCTGGGGGTTGACATTTCCTGTTTATGTCACCTCATTGAATGCTTTTCAATACACGCATCATTCGAATATTCACCACGATGCGTTCGTTCAAAATAATGTAGATCATCTTTTGACGGATTTGAGATCTTTCCACCCATGGTTCTCCACCGTGCATCGTGGAGCGGCCCGAATAGGCCTGTTCTTCGGGCGGAGGATCAACCAACCCCTGCATGACAACTCATTAACATTCATCATCTGCACTGATGTGACGAATGGGATAAATTCCGCATGCTGTATGCATGGTTAGCACTGGCAGGTTTCCTTTTCGCTACAGTGATCATGCTCATATTAGTGACGGAGATCGCCAACTCTATCCTCACAGGTAATAAAGAGGTATCCATTCCCATAATATATAGTGCTGACTCACCTCCTATAGCGAATCCGGGATCCCATTGATTCCTCGGCCGTAGCACCAGACAAAGCAACACGCTCCAAAAAGGAGAAAATTAGGTGGGAAAAGGTAGAGTAGTGTCTGCAAGAGCGCAAATAGCAGATATGTCGAAAGGAGTACCTGTTTGTAAGTTGGTGACAACGATCGATGGAGATGTTGCATGAAAAGGCAGTGAGAGTATGTAGTGAAAAGACCCCAAAAGAGAGGCAGGAATGACGATGAAGAGAACAACGATTCGGCCAAGAGTGGATGGACGTTGGATGATTAAACCGATGTCACCGACAAGGATTGTTGAATTCTCCAATTGCTTACAATCGACAACTCTCCTGGGTAAGAAGACTTCCACGCAGGAATCGAGTGACGAAAGCTTCCCTTTCGACATATCACAAACTTGGGGTATTGACACGAATGCCGTCGAAATCGTGGCCAAGTTGACATTCTGTTGGTCGTGTTTCTCCGAGTCGTTGATGGAGGACGGGATGGGAAGATGATGCATTCTTAAAAATTCTTCTCAACCGCTCTCTCGATTGATTTAGAATAATGTACTATTACATAGTTGCCAAGGAGAAGGAATGCTGCAACTATGCATGGATATCGACATGATCAGCAGGAAGTTTACCCTGGAGTGGGCGGGCCGATCTAACAAAGTCAAGCTATTCTTGTCTGCATCCATATATTCTCTTTACCCTGTTCTAATCTAGTTGGGCCAGTGGCGAGGCGCTCATGCAAGTCGTGTAAATCTGAGTCATGCGGCTGCCGGCAACCAAAATGATTGCCACCTTGTTTGATCCCCGGTCGTGCTGATTCAGAAAGGTCACACTTCCGAACCACATAGTGCTCTAGGAAATCCTCCCGAGCTCACAATGAGGAGGGCACAGTGTGTCCGTGACGCGTGATGAGGGGCCGACGATCGCTTGGTGGGTGGCTCCTTCCTGACCTAGGCTGGCTAACGTCGTCGAAGTTGTTACATAAATTTACTTACCTCAGCACGATTATAGACTAACTTTGTTATCATTTGCCCGCAAGCTCGAGATTGGTAAGGGATACCAAACTGACATGTTCATCGACCGCTTACTTCTTTTAGACGAATAGATTCGTAGGGTGAACGTTCTTGAGAGTACTATAGTTTACTTACAATAATTCTTTTCCTGTTCTCGCTCGAAACCCGAAAATACAACTTGAAACCCTCTCCAGCCTGAGACTCACCCACAGCATCGGTTACAATTACTAGGAGTTCGACTATATTTATTTCTTGAAGTATAATTTGAGCAAGCGCTGAGTCACTTCCGGCTCGGACTCGGATACTGGCGAAAGTAGCTCTTGCCCAATGCCCAGTGTCACATAAGTACTAGAGCAACCCCTTCACCCAGGACCCAGGTTATTCGCGCTCGAACATTTCCACCATGTCGCGGTTGTCCATCTTGCACTGGAATGACGTGTACCGCGTCACGCCTCAAAAGATCTCGCCAAATGGCGACACGATCGACGTCACCCAGTTTGCTGCTCTCTTGGACGACATCAGATGCAACCAGTGGGCGGCGAGACCGGACGGGGCACGCGATGGTCTTTCTCTGTTCTCTGGTGATTTGTTTTCACCGTCAGTCGAGAGTACAGTGACCCGAGGAAGCCACATGGTGAGAGGATCATTAGGACATGGTCCTCTCAGTTGGTCTACTGTCTAACAAGCGTTGATGGCCGACGTTAGGTTCCAGTAATGAACGAGCTTGCGCCGGATGTCGCGCTGACGGGTCCGTACATCGCCCCAATGTCTGAGTACTGCTAGCTGCTCTGCTGATATAGTGAATTTGTGTTTTCAAAGGCAATCACGACTTTGATTTTGGTTTGGATCAACTCGTTTCGTTCGATAAACCTTGCATTGAGCGCCACGCATCGCAGGATACCCACATCTTTCCAAGTTGGTGCAGGACACAATGTTTGTGAGTTGACCCTCCACGGGGTTCTGTGCGGATAGTCACTCTCACCCTCGTCCTGTGCTTCAGCCCTGGCTTCTAAGCAACGTCGTAGATGAGGATACGAACACTGTTCCAGAACATTTACATCTCTTTCAAGTGCTAGAGCGATCTGGTGTCAGAGTCGGTATCATTGGTCTCGTCGAAGAGTCTGTGTTCCTCAGTGCTAGGTTGACATGCTTTAATCGTAATTCCGTTCTACAGGGACTGGATCAGCACCCTGCCAGCATGGCCAGCCAATTTCAAGTTCAAGGACATGGCGGAGGTCGGTAGAGAGTTGTCACAACAGTTGCGCGAGAAGCGCCAATGTGACCTCGTAATTGCACTCACTCACGCTCGGTAAAGGGGAATCTTCCGTGAGAAATGCATCGCTGATACGGTTCGTAGGGTTCCTAACGTAATATCATGCCTGCGAAACAATCCGTTCTCCGCTCATTCTTCCTTATTGCCCATAGGACATTCAACTAGCCAAGGATTTACTGGCTTTGTCTCCTTCTGCTCAAGATTCCCACTCCATAGCTGGGGAACATGGTGTAGACGTTATCTTGGGTGGCCATGACCACCTCTACTTTGTATCCAAAGGCATGACTGTTTGGGAGGGATACGATATTTCGAAGCCGAGCATTGGAGCTGAAGACGACAACGGCGACATACTGGTGGTCAAGAGTGGAACAGACTTTAGAGAGCTGAGCGAACTTACTCTGGAATTCACTGATACCCCGCCGGGTAGCATTAGGAAGAAAATCATCAAAGCTGTTCATGGTGAGTGTTCGTGGCTCTTTACACCAAGTAGAGCGTTCGACCTGCGTTTGTGCCCAGGAAAGCGCCACGAGATCAAGCCTGATATGCCGTCTTCAAAGAACCTGAAGGATATACTCCACAAGGTGCTGTCGTCGGTATCCGAGTCAATGAAAGAGCCTGTGTGCATTACCGAAGTAGAACTCGATTTGCGATCGGAATTCATACGCACGGAAGAGGTATACAGATTTGTTCATCTGGTCAAGATATCTTATTTTCTGCATGCAGACCGTAGCAGGGAATTGGTTCGCAGACGTTTTGAGGCACGCATATGACGATGCATTGGATACAAAATATGGCAGCGGCTCCGATGGAGTCTTCATATGTGCAGGAACACTACGAGGAGACTCACGATACCCCCCAGGTATAGCCCATTTGACCAATGTTACGTCCGCTGAAATTATCGAAGGTGTTATCACCCTCGGAAACATCTTAGAGATTTTACCCTTTGATGACCCAACAGTCGTACTCGAACTAGATGGGGAATCCTTGTGGGATGCCCTGGAAGAAGGGTTATCTAAATATCCTGCACAAGAAGGGTATGTGTCGTTCCATATTTGTGTTCAATTCCATTAACAGGTCATTCTAGCCGCTTCCCCATCGTGTCCGGCTTACGTGTTTCTTGGGATTCCCGTCGCCTGCCCGGTCAACGTGTACTTGGAATTTGGCTCTTACAAGAAGTCGCAGTGACTCCATCAGAAGGCTCTGGTACCAGCTCTGGCACAGGAACTCCTGCACTTGTCGACGGTGAATTTGTCAACAGGGAGAAAAACGGACGGACATACAAGATCGTAACGAGGAACTACCTGGCTAACGGACACGATGGGTACACAGCCCTCTCCGGACATCGATACCTTATCGACGACGAGAATGGACAGCTGATGAGCAGCCTCGTGCGGAAGTATTTACTCGGTGGGTATTGATACACGGGGCAAGGCAAGGTGGTGCATAACTGATCATTGTGTTGGCAGGGACTCACTATGTCAACAAAATGGTCCGTTTACGCGAAGGAGCGGATCACCTCCACTCTGAAACGGCTGATGTCATCAGGCGGGAGACTGAGCATAGAAAGCGACACGCGCACAAGCGCAGCATCTTACCCAAGTTTGCTCAGAGGTGGCAGCATGCGACCGTGAGCGCGCTGAATAAGCTGCGTTCTCGCATACATTATCAAGATCACTACAATGTTAGCACACGAGAGCACATGAGTGGTGTTGATTGTTACGATGGAAAGAAAATTCGGCGGGGGATTGAGGGTAATGGAAAGAATGGCTACGAGAAGACCTGTAAGGAGGATCTGCTTGTAATTCACCCTGTGGTGGATGGAAGATTCAAAGACGTGGCAAGGAATTAGTTCAATGCATGTTGTACAGTGTAGGGTAAAATGCTATGATCATTAAGTTTAATGTCTAACCGCTCCGTGAGCATGCAGTAATAAAGGATTACCTGCATTGTGGCACTGGCAGAGGAAAAGTATTTCAGAGTTCAAGAGAAGGTGACTTCAGGGACCTGGGCCGGTGGTGGAGGATTTCCAGTCAAAGTCCGACTGTAATGCGTCAAGACACCAATGGATGAACCGATGCCAGCGCCGCCCAACACTACTTTTTTGAAGATAAGATAAATGGGTTATTACTGGCGCCTGGGACCTACTCACAGTTTATCGTACTCGCCCTCTTCCAAAATAAGGCGGGGGTGAGGACAGCAAAGAGCAATGCACCGATGGTGGAATGGTCGTCCTCTCGCAACGATGCAGTCTAAAAACGTGTAAGAGTGGACGATATGAGCAGAGTAAGGATAACATACATCGTAGGCGCTATGGATGTGCCTATTTCTGACGGTGACCTCGCTAGAGTTGGCAGACCGGACGTATTCAAACCCTCCCCCGGCCGCGCATCCTGGGCCAGCTTTGAACAACAACACAAATGAAGTAGGTTAGAACCCTACCGACTGCTCCGCCAACCCACGTCGCCCGTAGGAAGCGATTGATGCTCAATTGAGCTCGGCCTTTGCGGGCGAGAACGAATGCGGTGTAGGCTGGCGGTGTGAGGATGGAGAAGAGCTGATAGCCCTTCGTCATCGAACGGCGCACGAGAAACTGCACGTCGGCGGCATTGGGTCCTTCGGCGGTCATCTGAGACGGCGAGTGGGTTGTTTTAGCGCCGTCGCGGTCGATGTCGACGATTCACGAAATGTCATAGCACGTGATCTGCACGGACCAAGACTTGCCCTAATGCTAAACTGAATGAAAGGGAATTGCCGATCCCTTTTCTCTCCCCACACTGTGCATCCTCGCTGCGACAGCAATGTCAGCCCCGCCGTCGATCGATGCATATGATGCACAAATGCTTGACTTTTCAGACCCTGACGTTCCAATGCATATCACGGCCTCCGCAGAATTTTTCGCAGAAGCACTGATGGATCACGATGGTCACCTTGATACCCCTGCTTACGACGAGCATGCCAGTGTCGAGGTGGACATGGAGGAATACGTTGGCGATAACGCAGAATACGAAATGGCCGATGAAACCGCTGACTACCATCGCTCTCACGGGGGCGAGCTGCTAGACATTGAAGTCTTCGACGCGTCACATGCTCCTTCTCCTCTCGTCCCTCCGCAGCCCCTGCAACCTCTTGTCGACGTCCCTATTGATTCTGAACATCCGGAATCGACACCGTCGGCCTTTTTGGAACATGCCGTTCTTCCCGAGTTGCCCAGCGAGCCGGAGGTGGAGGCGCACCCTGCACCTTCAGACCATCAGGTGGCTGACACTCCCCACGTGGAACTTGCAGTTGCAGTGGGAGCTGTTCCTTCGGACTTCGCTCACGGGTTGGCACACACCGCTGAGGTTCCCGTGGAGAGCGTGGTTCCTACTAGTGAGTCCCACGAGCCACTAGGTCATGCTACCCCTATCGACGGGCGGACGCTCGACACGCCTGCCCCGGTGGCCACAGCTACGGCGGAACCTCTCATTCTACCCGTCGTTGAGGAGCACGCCACTGGCTCAGAAATGACTCGGCGCGAAAATGTAGAGCCACCCGCAGTCGAGTCAGCGCCTCCCGCAAATACTGAGGATGGGCATGATGGCGGTCCTCCGGCCCAGGTAGAAAAGGCCGTGGATCAAGAAGCGACAGAAGGGGAGACTGTCGATCCTCTCCGTATTTCGGATGGTGTTTACATCGACCCTCCTCCCGCTGTTTTACTTTTCATCGCCAATCTCTCCGAGCCGCAGTTCGCGTTGTTCAATCAGCCTGAAGTGGAGGGCGAATTCACAGAAGAGGCTCACGACGATCAGAAAGTTTGCTCGCTACTTCTTGAGAATCGGCCAACGCTCTATTACGAACCCTTGAGCAGCGTCTTTGAGGCGTTCCGTCAGGATGAGGATTTACTTTCGCGCATTCCCGATAGCTTTGAAGGTGAACTCGTACTTGACGCCTACGATCTGCAGTTGACGATTTCTGAGGTGAGCAATGCATTCGAGCGGAACATTGACAAATCCTAACTTGTGAACAGGACAACATACATTCACGTGAAATTAGTTTACACGATCTGAACATTTTACACGATGGATCTGACTTTGCAGGACCCCTTCGACTTCTCATTCGCACCAATGTCCCGCGGTTTATCATTCGATTCTATGCACTGCAAGAACAGATTCAACGATTGAACGTAGCCGCTGGATCAGGAGAACACAGTGAAGGTTTGTCTTGCCTTTCGTAGTCGCCGCCCGTACTAACGCTTAATACACAGAACATCACGAGCATTATGATATAAGTGGAGAGGAATCGCATTCTCAACAACAAGAAGCTATCGGCCGCTCCTCTACAGTCGCCGTTGTCGTTTCCGAGTGCTCGGAAGTACCACCCGCCACAGAAACTGAGGAACAACCCGTCAAAGAACCCGTAACTGGTCTTGAATCCTCTGAGGAAACTACACAAGAGAACTATGAACCGGACGGCACTTCAGCCATCCAAGAACCTGAACCTGAAGATCACGAGGCTACAGGGGAAGAGATACTTGTCCTTGAGGACGAAAACGATTACGAGGGTGCGAACGCCGGCGGTGAAGACGAATCCGCCCAATCTGAAAGTTCGGATGCCGACCAGGTTCACGAGACAGCGGCAAAAGATACTGACGCCCCTGCCACGGTCACTGAACAGGAGTCGGAATTCGGAGGTGAACAGACTGAATATTTGGATTACGTTCAGCCCGAGGAGTATGATGAACGCTATGGCGAGGATCTTCCAGAGCAAGCTGGCGGTGCCTCCGCTGTCCAGTACGGCGAACCTCCGCACTATGAAGAAGAAGACACATCGACGGTGGTGGACGAATCCCAGGTCGTTTTACCTAGTTCGGATGACGAGGAGGAGAGCAAATCGGTGGCGACCCCAATCCCTGCTCCCCTGCTCCCTGAATCCGAGCCCGCTGACGATAACGCCACGAATGAATTTGCATTAGGTATGTATCTCGAGTCTGCTTTTTCTTTCATGCTATTAATGGACCGTCGAATCCTCAGCTAAACTAGAGGATTCGATTCCAAGCAGTGATGATCTCGTTACTAGTGAATCTAGGAAAGAAGTTCAAGGTGAGCAAGCTTGGAATCCAAACGGCTCAGTATGTCCATCTGAAGAGACGCTAGTTGTTCAAGTATCAGGTAACCAGGAGCCAAGTACGGCCCGGGCAAAAATATTTTCCAAAGTCGAGGAGTCTGATTCCAACTTTGTTTTGATGTTGGAACGTGAAGCTGGTATAACTTATTGCTTGTTCTTCTTGCTTTCACTCATCGTAAAAACAGACGCAGAATTTGACCGAACATTCAATCCTGAACAGAGTGGACAGGACGGTGGTGTTGAATCAGTTCTTCAACACGAGGAGGCCTGGGATGAATGGGATGACGAAGACGCTGAAGGGGAAGATGAGGAAGACTGGATTGATCCTGACGCTGTTTCCAATGAGAGCTCTGTGACCCTTTCGAGCAAAGCGTCTTCAAAAAGAAGCTATGATGAAGTGGAAACAAGCGAGGAATTCCAATTAGAAAATCCTCAAAGTTCGCCGGGTACGTTGATGTGTGATTCCATTCTTCGTATACTAAATACCTTAGCAGGATCAAAGCGACCACGGGTCGAATGATACGGCGGATTGCTTCGACCACCACAGCCCCACCGTGCTCGTCATTATATGGTGCAGGGACAGTCATCCCCCTGCAACGTTAACTTATTATCTCTGTTCGCGCATTCCTGCTCATTACCTATGTCGACATCACATTCATCAAGCATCACAAAGGTCGAGTACTTTTCTCTATAATGGTTCCTGCGAACCTCGTGTATTAGGTTCCACCCCTTGCATATTTCTCCTCTTTTCTGTGGTATACATGACTGACCTTTCCAGCGTGAAATCGGATTGGCATGGTGGGAAGCTTGTGTGAGGTATTTTTGGGATGTAGCAGAGCGTAATCGAGCCGTATCTCGTTTGCGAAGTCTGCCAGGAAATCCATTTTCTTTCGCGGTGATTGCCGGGTGGGAAAGTAGTAAAATTGATGTACATAATCTTTTGCTTGTCAAGTGCGATCCACAGCACTAGAGCACTGTTGTATGTGACCCTAGCAAGACAATTGTGAGCACGTCGCAGCCTGATGCAGTTAGGCTCTGCCGGTTGACTATGAGCGCAGGTCGTTAGTTTGTTCATGGCCGACGCAGACATTTGTCGTCAGTGCACTCAAATCGTACACACTCACTTTGGTCCCCTCACCGCGGTAAGCTTTCGCGCGACCCACCACCTCACTTCTCATCTCTTCCGCCAGAAAGTCGCGTCCGCACTGTTGAACCGCGGTCGTCTATCCCTCCCACAGCTCATCCGATTCACTAGGCTGAAGCCCCGGACCGTGCATGCATCGATTATCGTACTCGTACAGCACAACGTTCTCTGGCATGCCCACACGAAAGACGAGGGTGAGATGCTCGAGTTCAACACGCTCGAGTGTCTGCTACGGTTGAGGTTTGGGCGGTATGTGTGGCTGTCGGAGAGTCTGTTTGGTCGGACGGTGCGTATGCGCGCGTGGGTTACGTGTTGCATTCGTTGGCTGAAGGTTGAATTGGGGCCGTGTTTCCTTCTTTCCTGATCTTTTTTTCAGGGTGCAGAGATCGTACAAACTGTGTTGGATCACGGGAAACTTCGACCGCCAGATATCATCTCACGTCTGTCCCGATACGACCCCAAGAGTGCGTATCTTACTCGCTCCTCTTCTTGTGTCGTCCCGACGGATCCCTCGGTTTTGGCGATAGGTTCCAGCATGTACGCGCAGTCGTTGTACAAGCTTGTGT
This sequence comes from Leccinellum rugosiceps, assembly GCA_038089755.1. NCBI lineage: Eukaryota > Fungi > Basidiomycota > Agaricomycetes > Boletales > Boletaceae > Leccinellum > Leccinellum rugosiceps. Next base: position 2,220 of record JBBPLL010000068.1, on the reverse strand, counting down.
CCGAATCGTATCTCAAACCGTCCACCATTCTTTCGCACAATTCGCCGCGGGACAAGAGGATAAAGTACGAGGCTGAGGAAAAGGCAAAGATTACTGGTTTCCCGACTGCAAGGGAACTTCGGGAGGCCAAGGTGACCGCTGAGGCGAGGTTGAGGAGGGAGGAGGAGGAAGCGGAGAAGGTCGGGTTGGTGCGTGTCGTCTGGGGCGATTTCTGTGACTCTGCAGGGGATTCATCGACCAGTTTAGAAACGGAGGGGGAAGGAGCAACCGAGTGCGCGCTCGACCAAGGTATGAGTTATCCGTTTCAGTGGAGTCACTTGAGCGTGACTGAACCTCGCCCCACAGAAGAACAAAATGGCGGAGGTCGTTGTGGATGTGAGTGTACCTTTGGCTTTCCCAGAGCAATTTCTTGATCGGTTCGTAGGATGAAGTCTACTTTCGGGTGAACTTCGACAAGTTCAACGTCCACATTCGCAATAAGGTACGTTCTCGCAACCCACGCGCCTTGATCCCAACGTTGATGAAGTAGATGTAGCTCATCGAAAGTGCTGTAGAAGAACGCTTTAATCACAGTGCCGCCATAGTTATGAGGGCCACCCTGAAAGCGACCGAGTCGAGACAACAGTCTGTTTCTGAGATACGGTCAGGTATGTTAGTTTTACCTGTGCTCACACGCGAAGAACCGATATCTCATGCTTATAGACCCTACTTCTATTGCGGCTATTGGGATGCATATACCTGACGACGAGGATCTGTCAGAGGGACTCGCGACTAGCTCCAAAAAACCATCGTCTTCTTCATTAATTAGAAATTACCTTGGCCTCTTGGCGTGCGCAGATAACCCGACGCCCGTTGGTAAAGCGGCATCCTACGTTAGTCTCGGAGATAACAAGACCAACGTCGAGTTTGATACCATTAGCAAGCGGATGAGAAGACGTGTATTAGAAGCAGTGACGAGGGAACGACATGGAGACGATGGTGTACGGATTGTCAGACTACTGTTAGACGTGGGGAAGATGGACGAAAAACAAGTGAGTATTCTCTTTTCGACAGAGAAACGCAAACGTCATCGTGACCTGATCATAGATAGCCAAAGTGGCGATGATGGCCAACAAAGATGTCCGACCGTTGTTGTCCGCGCTCTCTTCCGACTTTTTGATATCAACTCAGGAGGTTCCGCGAAGTGCAGACCGCAATCCGACGCGAACGTTTTATCTTTGGTGAGTCGTCCGGGAAAGCGAGGATAAAGCCGTTCCTCAGTGGGATTATTTCTGTAGGCACGTCGACCTAAGAAAAACCTACTCGGCGCTTCTCGCGAGTCTTTACAAGACACTGTTCAACATTGGCGTACGTCGACAAGCGGAGCAGGAGGAGCCGAACGTTAAGGCTGTCCTGATGAAACGAGAGCGCACGGATGTTGCTCAGGATGCGAGTCTGTTGACGCGCATGGAAAGGGAGGTATTGACAGAGTGGGAGCGAAAACGGGAGATGCTGGACGTATTGGAGATGCGGGTGGAAGAGGCGGTGTTTATTCTGAGGGATCTTGATTTGGGTGGTGGTACGGACGATACGTGAACGTGTAGAACTGCAGTGGATTAGCTGGCAAATGAGGAGATTAGGGGTGCGAGATGGACGACTTGACGGAAGTGAGATCAGCATAGCCGGTTCGGGTTCTTTTCATTGTTGACTTGCTGGCCTCTCTTACGCGTTCCCAGCCTCTGCGGTCGATACAGGCACTATTAGTTCACCCAATCACCAGGCTATTGATCTGTGGGTCTCGAAAACTAGGCTTTCTCTGAGGGTTCCGCATCATGCTCAACCCAACACGTTCCACATCACGGGGATAATTTTTTTACGGGCAGGGTAGATATTGCTATAGCGTAGCCGCAACAAGTATCTTATCTCGTTGATCTTAACAGGCCATATATAGCATTGGAACGGTTTCAAGTTACGCCCCATTCCTATAGTATCTAAATGGGAAGCACGCGCAATTCCGCACTTATCTTTGTGCGCGATACTTTGGTGATACTTACTGGCAACATTATGCGTGATGCTGTCCAGTGGCCAAATGAACATATTACCTTGTTGTGTGCAATTAGTATGAGTTCAGGAATGATGAAGCTTATATTTCTATCTACGACAAACGACAAATGATTGAAATGAAGAACTAAATTACTCATATCTGTCCTTCACATGCCTGGAGTATTCAATCGAGTTGAT
>JBBPLL010000067.1:0-78554 GCA_038089755.1 Leccinellum rugosiceps | reverse complement strand
TGATGTTGGCGTAGAAAGCTTGGGCATTGCTGTCGCTCGTAACAATCAAGTACGTTCCCGTGTCAATAAATGCCTGTGCATAGGACGTCGTGTTAACCACAACTACGTCCGGTGCGCCATTCAAGCCTGGACGAGTGAAGCCCGCAAAGCGAACTTGCCAGAACGCTGGGAGGGAGACATCAACATAATCGATCGTCGACGCTTGATATAAGTTCGTGTTGGTCCCGCCTATGGTGAGTTCACTCTTGCCAGCTTCCGAGGAAAGGGCGAAGCTGAACACTGGTTGCATGCCCGCATTTTCGGAGATCATTGTCTGCAACACGGATGGGGTGCCCATGACGGATAGCTGCTGGAAGGCCATGCCAAGCAGGCCATCCGCGAGGAACGCGGGATTCTGCACCTCGGGGGAGTAAGTCGTGGCAGATCCAAACGTCTGGTTGACAGCCTGAACGGAAGGGCCCCATGGTCCAAGTGGACTTTAGCAACGTAATGCATCAGTACACGCGTTGGGCAGTACCTCGTATCCACCCATGTACACGTTGTCTGCATATTGTGTGCCGTTCACATCTGCACCCCCACTGTATGCTAACTTGAACGCCTTGCGTAGATTAATGGAAGTCGAAGAGGCTGTGGGGTCGTAACGTGCGTGTCCATCACATGTGCTATCGCATGCCCGGTCCGGAAGGAAAAGATCCGCTGAACCCGTGTCGAAGTCGACTGTGAAGGGACGTTTTAAGTTTAGAAACATGGAACGAAAGAACCCGGAACTTGCCCGTGAAACTCTGTTGGGGAGTGCCAACGCCGATCGTACCTATCCACATGTTGGAATTCTTCTCGGAGAGCGAGATGTCGTCTCTCTTGGAATAACGACCTCGCGGAACATGGGCGGGTGAAGTGGGGTCATCAGAAATAATATCACTCTTTCTCCGTCGTTTTTCCAGCTTGCTTGCCACTGGCAGGCTTGTTCCGGCGCCACTGGCGATCACGGAAATAGTCTCAGGCTGCGCCAGGGGATGAGGAGAACCTGTATTCGATTCGTACGCAGCGAACGCGATGCGATATTTCCTTGATGTGATAAAGTTAACGTCTTGTTTGGGCACAGAGAGATAAGAAGAAAAAAATCGATAGGACACTGGTATAATAATTGTCCCACTCAAGCAACCCGAAGAACAGACAAATATGATAATTTGGAGAACTCACCTTGCAACTCGGGCGAGATGGGTTTTGAGGTAGTCTGCAATATTGACATAGCCTCCTCCAGGAAGACTAGGTTGGGTGATGAACGACTTGCGCTGGAGGGGAATTCGAATCACATTTCCATCGGGTTTGACCACGGTTGCGGCTAATGTAAACGAAAAGGAGAGTACAGCGATAAGTATGGGCACCAGGCGCATTGTGAAAGACACTGAAGAAAGGCGTTAGCGCCATCCGAAATGTACGGCGTCACGGCGGTCTTATAGTACGATCCTCGCGGCGCCCCACTGTAACGTGTTGTACGTAAGTACAACTCGAGGGAACAGAAGTGGGCAGTTTGGGGACAATGAAATACAGGTTACAGTAAGTAGCCATACAGTTATCTGATATCTGACACGAGGTCGCTAATTAGAGTTGGCGACGTCCACGTCGGGTGTCTAATAAATCCTTATACGCATCTGGCAGCCCCCCGGAAAAAAACCGCGCACTTGCTTCACCGGCACCCCGGCGTGTTCTCAAGGTGTGATCTTATCATGCAAAGGATACAACTTTTGGTTAACGAAGCAAGCTACATGACAAAGGGGATCAGAAGGCGGGCTCCTCTGCATTATAAGATTCGCCTTGGAAAGCAGGCTCCTGGGCGAACGCAGGTTCTTCTGCCGCGGGAGGAGCAGCAGAGACAACAACCGGTTCTCTCGACTCGGATGAGGGCTCGGAGACAATCTTGTCCACTGGAGGCTCCAAGATCTGGACGGAATCGGGGAGAGGCTTCTTCGGGCCAACATGACCCTCAGGATCCCAGCCCTTCATGCTGAGTAGACGGTCAGACACTTTCTATAACACACAACTGATCCCACCTACATTTTAACTTTGATGCCAAGAACACCTTGCTTCAGCAACACGTGTCGTACGGCATAATCGACAAAGTCACGAGCAGGTTGACCAGAGTGGATCATGAACCCGTCAGTGAACTTCATCGACTTGGCGCGAGCAGCACGAAGTTTGCCAGATACAACAACTTCGCAACCCTTCGCACCAGACTCCATAACGAAACGAAGCACACCATAACAAGCTCTACAGTCGAGTTCAGACAAACTATCTGATATGCATTGAGACGAACCTGCCTCCTGACAGCAAGGCCACCGAGGAGCTTGTATCGCAAACTCTCACACTGCGCGACTGCAGAGAGTCCACGGTGCTGAACCTTTTCAGCGTACAATTCGAGAGAGTTTTCAGGGAATTTGAAACGCTTTTGCACGAGCGCTGTCAACTCGCGGATACGGCGAGCCTTCTCACCAAGAACTTCTTGAGTGTGGGTGGCGCGAATGATGATCTGACGAGATGATGTAGGCATTGCAGGGATGGTTTGGACGATGGAAGTACCTCGGTGCGTGCGTGCGTGACTCGGACATCACAGCCAGAGTAACCTTCCTCGGCGAGTTCACGCATAAAGAATTCGTTGAGTTCAGCGCGGAAGACGCCGTCGGCGACAAACTTGCGCTTTTTGCTGATTTGGGCAGACATGATGAAGAAGTGGGTCTGAGGAAGAAGATAAGCCCCAAGATATCATCTGAATCCAAGCGCCACGATCCATCTCAACGAGCCATGCCTCCTGGGACAAAACGTCCTCCCGTACAAAACATGCATCGAGGCCATCGAGAAGAAAACACGAACCTTGCAGAATGTGCGTCGTTGACGCCGGGCGTAGTGTAGAGCTCGACGTGTAGATGATACGTACGCTTCTACTCATCTAACTTTGAGCTCCGCTCTAACTATTTACCATTTTTGATCGTACCCCTAACTTTCTCTTTGCCTTCTGCCAGTGAAAGCTCGCCATGCATCCCACAACAATGGTATGTACACTGAGGTTGTAATTTCCGGTGGGATCAAAGACGCACGGCTGACTTGTGCAGAGCCTTTCAAGTCGTGGTGCGACCAACCATTTCACAGCGGCATGCATCCCAACCACAAACGAGGATGCTCGTGTCATGCTAAATTTGCTTGCTTCTGTTCTTCTTCACAGTATAAATTGCATCCTCCATCTTGACGAGCTCAAACGAGGATTCCTGCTACCCACTTGGACTCAAAGTTTGTAGTTTGCTCCTCCCCTCCCCTACCGCGGGGTCTAACTCTTCTCAGGTCTTTTGTATCATGAACGTCGTGTTCGTCGGAGAATGCGGGACAGGCAAGAGTTCCATTATTAATCTGATCGTCGGTCGCAACGTTGCAAAGACTTCCAACGATACGGCAGCATGCACTATGCAGGCCCAGTCCTACAGAGCGACCATTAACGGGTGCAACCTGAAGCTCTGGGACACGCCCGGACTCGACGAGGGCTCTTCAACACGTGCAAACGCTCGTTCGTCTGAAGCATTGTCCAAGTCGCTCCTCCGCATAAAGCATAAGGACGACATCCATCTCCTCGTGTATTGCATGCACGGGAACAGAGCCAAGACGGCACTCTTGAAACACTACGACACTATTCGTAATTTGCTTCCACCTTCAGTCCCTATTGTCGCTGCCATCACACGTCTGGAGAGGCACCAAAGCCGCATGGAGGACTGGTGGACCAATAATGCGCAGGAGCTAGCTAGCTACGGGGTGATCTTCGCCGATCACGCGTGCATTACTACAGTTCCAGACTCTCATGGCCTATCCAGTGTATTTCGCGAGCGGCTCGTGTATTCTCGAGGAGCAGTCCGCAACCTGATTCGTCGCAACTGCTTTCCACGACTATCTACGGTTCAATTCCCTGTATTCCCGATTTCAAACCCAACAACACGGGGACCAAAGGTGAGGAACGCTTTTTTGTCGTTACCCGGCGAGAGATGCATCATACTGAAAATATGCTTTTTGACCCCGAAGGCTTCCGAAGATTCTGGTTTGCGTGTTGAAGAGGCGCAGATAGGCTTCTGTCAGACACGAGCGACCCTGCAACTGCGAACAGTCCCCGCGTTCTTTGCATAAGCGCAGATGGCAGCAATGAGCGAACCAGTGCTTCATTTACGTGTGTCTATAGCGCGCATCCCATGTTCAAACATGTGCGACGAAAATCATCTGAAGGTGAATTCATAAATTATCCGGAAAAGCCTTGGTCGTCACCGTCGGCATGAACCAGACTAGTGACCTTTATGTACTTACTATGTAGCAGAGCGGACAAAATAACTTACTATGCGCACCAAGATCTTCGTCGTTGCAAGCAATCGACAACCGGGAAACACGTTTAAATGTTTCATCGACACAGTAGTAGGACCCATCGTTGGGAAGCAGCGGTCCATTATGCTCCGACGGAAAGTGGCATAGTGAGAACACCAGAATTATGACAACAACTCTGGACTCGACGTGAGCCCGGCCTGGCACGGGGGGGGAATGGGTTCAACGTTTCAACCTCAACATGATTCATGCATCATGCTAGCTCATCGACACCGTCCAGGATGCGATTTCTGGGAATGATACGATCGTAAAGTTCGAAAGAAGATAAAAGCAGGTCTGATGATCGCACAAATGATCGTCCAAAGAAATCGGAGGTTCAACGTTCAACCTCAGGTTGGCATCAAAAGTGCCAGTCAAAAATAGAACCCTTGGCAAATTGTGTGCGATCGCTAGGTGTTTCCCACGAGCCAATAACGAGAGGCTCGTACAGTTGGGGTGGAAAATACCACTCCGTTGGGCATGTGGAATGGGACGATATCAGCAGACTGAGTCGGCCCGAACACGGGAACAAGTACTCTCGTCACCTATATCGGGATCTTCCGACAACCAAAACTAGTGCCTCTTCTAAAACAGAACGTCGGGTGAGACTAGAGAACAAGCAGAAAACATACTTTATACTTCCTGATAAGCATTCTGTCAAGCTCTGGTCAACGTGCAGATGACAGGAACCATGGAAACCTGCTAGATTGGCGAACTACCTCGAGGATCGAGTCTATTAACCGTGCTTGGAGTCTTATATTGGGAGATATCCCAGTCTGAGAAGCGGCTGAAACTCAAACCCCTAACAGTCAACCGTCGTTTTGAGACCTGTCGAAAAAATTTCTCGCAAGTTGACACAACGAATCAGTCAAGTAATTCCGAAGGATACGACAAGATGTGCGCATGATGGCACGACACTCGATCACGTCTGTTTTACACTGGCTTGAAACAAATCTTGCAACCATGATGGATGGGCGAGATCAGTCACGATTTCAAGCTCCCACCGTCACTTTCGTCTTTGGCGATGAATTAATAGCTAAAGCGCAGACTTTTTTCGGGACAAGTTTCAACGTTTCAACACGCACCTAATGCAACATACAGCCGTGGACGGTCCGGCGTACCGATATTTCAGCACCAGGATTATCGCTGAGGATGGGGTATGTGACTTGCGAGTCCACTACCGGCCCGCTCACACACGAACTTATCACATACAGTATATTTCGGTGCGGTCGGTTGATTCAAAGATGGAGCGATCTCTAGATGTACCCGCCTCCGGGCCGCCGTGCCGATTGACTCCGAGTGCGCGATCTATAAATCGGGATAAAGGAGTCTGAAAGCATCAGAGATACCAGTTTACTGTCAAAATCGTACGGTCCACCATGTCTCGAAAGATCACCCATTTCGAAACCCACGGTAAGCCCACGCACGCCTGCTCCTCAAAGCTTCCCGTTCATCGTCACGATGTGCAGATATTCGTTTTCCAACGTCACTATCAGGAGATGGAACGGATGCAATGTGAGTCGGTCACGAGATGCTGTCATAGCCGATGTCGAGTCTTAGTATGACATCTTTAGGAATACCGAGTGTGATTACTCGTCTGCGTACGTCTCCATCTTCACAGATGGGGAATCCCCGCTAGTTGGCCATGGTATGACATTCACCATTGGTCGTGGAAATGAAATCGTGAGTGGGGAAAGCCTCCCGTTGATCGAGAAAGAGACTCATACCATTCTCAGGTCTGTCAAGCAATCGCGGCGTTTGCAAACAAACTCATCGGTCGTGATCCCGAAGAGTTATTCAAGAGTATGGGAAAAACTTGGGATTGGTTGTGCTCAGACCCACAGTTGCGATGGTGGGTGTTCACTGTTTGAATGACCGGGTTTATTACTGTGCTGTCAAGACTAACACGTGCGTCCCAAACAGGATCGGCCCAGAAAAGGGGGTTGTCCATATCGCATCGGCAGCTGTGAACAACGCGCTATGGGACATGTTTGCCCGTGCTCGCGGAAAGCCCCTTTGGAAACTTGTGGTAGACATGACACCAGTGAGCATTTTCAGCCGTTTTAAGAGCCCAAGAATCTATAAAGTAACTGACTTGACCAGGAAGAGTTAGTAGACGCAACGGCATTCCGCTACATCACGGACGCCATCACACGTGATGAAGCGGTCGCTCTGCTCAAGGCCAAAGAAGCAGGAAAGAAGGATCGAGAAGCCAAAGTTAGAGAGCTTGGGTGAGCAATGATCCCACCATACCATCACCCTGAGAAGCCTAAAAGTTTGCCAGATACCCCGCCTATGTCACTTCCGCTGGCTGGCTTGGTACGATGGCTAGCCTTTGTAAGTGAGAACTCAACTGATTGGGATATACACAGGCTATTCGGATGAGAAGGTCGCGCGGCTCACAAAGGAGGCCGTTGCTGCTGGCTTTGACCACTTTAAGATGAAAGTCGGAGCAAATGTGGAATCTGATCTCCGCCGTGGATTGATCATCCGCTCTATCATCGATGACCCGCAGTACCTCCCTTCTGGCTCGAAGGGTCGTGATCCGAACAGCCCTGAGCTCCAAGGAAAGAATGCTGGACCAACGGGCGCTGTGCTCATGATCGATGCCAATCAAGTTTGGGATGTTCCTCAGGCCATCGATTATGTGAAGAAACTCGAGGCTATCAAGCCTTGGTGATTGCGCACGTTGCTTTCTGCGACACAATGCAACTCACGTCCAATGCAGGTTCATTGAAGAACCTACGGCGCCAGACGATATCCTTGGACACGCTGCAATCCGCAAGGCACTGAAGCCTCATGGCATAGGCGTTGCCACCGGCGAACATGCCCACAATCGCATGGTTTTCAAGCAGTTCTTGCAGGCCGAGGCCATTGACGTATGCCAGATCGACTCCTGCCGATTAGCGGGTGTCAGCGAAGTACTGAGCGTACTTCTCATGGCCACCAAGTACGCACGCGAGCACGATGAACGTGTCTGTGTTCTGCCACTGACGCCGCATGTATCAGATTCGGCGTGCCCGTGTGCCCGCACGCGGGTGGAGTTGGTCTCTGCGAATATGTCATCCACTTGAGGCAAGGCGATGTATTTGTGTTATTCCATCGTTCTCGGGAACTAAAACGCCGGTCTTCTTTTTTTCCAGCTTGATCGACTATATCGCCGTCTCTGGAACGATGGATCGGAATGTTCTGGAGTTCGTGGACCACCTCCACGAGCACTTCCTTTACCCTTGCTCGATCAACTCCCAAGGACGTTACAACGTACCTTCGAATCCTGCAGGGGGTTACAGGTGGGAGGATTCTTCTCTTCTCCCGCGCGCCATCCAAGCTAAAGTGGGTTCCGTTCTTGCAGTATCGAGATGCACAAGCAAAGCATCGCGGAGTACGAGTGGCCGAACGGTTCGTATTGGGCCAATGCAAAGAAGGGCGATTGAGCCTTAAGACGAGGGAAAAGGCGTATCTCTAGATGCGGAAGGTGTAAAATTACCATATTACGAGCGAAGACGAATCAAGTGATCCAGACTCCAGATAGTACGGTACTCCAAAGCATTTGAGCGATGTGACCCTTTACTGGGAGGATGCGTGTTTACCCGGCCCTTCAACAGGCAATTGCCAAAATTACCGACTGTCGGGTCATTTGTGGAATCTCCCAAGAGTGCTTTCGAACATAGGTGGAATAGTGAGAAACGACATCTTGCCCACTATCAAGTCAGATACGTACTGATTCGTATAGATATAAAAAGAACTACGAAAACACGGGACCGAAGTCACTAAATAGCAGAAACAAGAAAAGGCGCTACACGTAGATGTATCATCATATCAGCATTTGGCCAACAGGTGCTAGATGGTTTGGTAGCTCCCTAAGTGGCGTGAATGAGCGTCTATAGTGGCAGACAAAGAAAAACATACATATCCGCGCCTGCCAATCTCCACTTCCGGTGGCCAAAATATTGCCCGCGGGGCTGAGGTCTATTGATATCACTGGAAGACGTCTTAGAACCATGTGCATGTTCTGATTCTCGATCACCCACCAGAATTCTTGTGTCCTTGGAGCATGCACTGCACGGTTGCCGTGTGTGAATCCCAGAACTGTACACCACGGTCCTTGGACCCTGAAACAACCCATTGCCCATCGTGTGACACGGCGACGGACAACACGTAGTCCTATCAAACGTCAATAAGTCTTGAGCCGATCAACGATTGTTCGACGCACCGTGTGGCCCATGAAGTTCATGGTACACTGACTTGCTTTCTCCAACTCTTTCTTGCCGTTTGCAATGGTGTCCTTTCGTTTGGAGCCATTTACCAGCCCACTCACGTCCCAATATTTCAGTGTTTTGTCCAAACTGCCACTAACCAAACCCTTGCCATCGGGAGTGAAAGCCACACTATACACACTGTCTCTGTGCCCCCGCAGTCGTTCGATCAACATACCGGTGGCGACATCCCAGATTCGGACGACCGTATCGAGACTACCCGCAGCAACAAGTTGTCCATTCGGAGAAATTGCAACTGAAGTCACTCCTGCATCGTTATTTAACGAATCTGGATCGTTGATGGTGAGAACCTTGGATGAGCCATCGACCATATCCCAGATTCGAGCAGTTTTGTCGCCCGAACCCGAGACGATAAGGCGGCCATCCAATGAAAAGTCAAGGGAGTAAATCTCTTGTTGATGACCATCGAAGACATTGCGAATGCGCTTCTTGCCAATTTCCCAAATCTGCGAATTTTTTTTCATAAATGCGACGTGATGAAAGGGTCACTACTCACTCGTATCTGCTTATCTTCGGCGCCTGTAGCAAGGTATTTGCCGTCAGGACTAAAGCATACACTGCGGATATATAGATCTCCAGCTTTCCCGGCAGTCTCGTCAGCAAGGACGCTGAGAAATATGCCAAATGACTACCCTAGCATCGGGAAATGGAAATGTAATTACGCACCACGTCTTTGCCCCTGTTTTGGTATCGTAGATCTGTGCTGTGCGATTGCATCCGGTCGCAAGGAATTTCCCGTCTGCGGAGAATCTCACACAACACACTACACTGTTAATACAAAATTAGTTACAATGCTGCATCATCAGGAAGATAGCACTACTTTACCTCTCGTGCATGAGCGTGTGTACCAATGCCACATCAAGCACCCGCTTTACCTTCGGATTGAAGACTGCAAACCAATCGCTGCCCTCTTTCTTCAATTCCGGGGGTACGTTGTGCGGGTCAAGGTCATCGGGAAACTGTCCCCCATTCGAGGTGCTGTTAACTGGAGCTAATGAGCTAGAGGTCGGAGGGTCAGTGGGGCCGGAGGGTGGAGGATTTCCAGGGCCCGGAGGATACGGTGCATGCGCTGATGGGGGAGGAGGAAGTCCAGGGCCCTGAAAAGTGGGTGGCCCTGCGGGCGCAGGGAGCTTTGGAGTTGGTCCAGGACCAAGAGATGGGCTATATGGATCTGTTGCGGATAGAGGAGAGAAGGGTGTGCGGTATCTATGAGGGGGCGGGGAACGTGCGAAGCTTGAAGGAAAATGTTTACCTGGACGGTCACCCTTCATGCGCTCCGTTTTGATGCGCTTCGGGTCGCGAACTTCAACGGGGCGATCACGCTCTCTATCCCGTTGCTCGCGTTCGCGATCCCGAATTTCCCGCTCACGCTCGCGATCAGCACGTTCGCGGTCTTTCTCCCGTTCTCGATCCCGGTCTCGGTCGCGATCGCGACCGTAATAGGGTTCGCTGTAAGATCCAGGACCCGTGGCAGGGAGCCCTCCAGGCACGGATGCAGGATGTGCGGGCGGTCCAGATGGACCAACCGAAGCGGGACCAACGACTGGGTGAGGTGGCGGATTAGCGGGGATGCCCTGGCGGGCGGCATGAAGTTCTGCCCGTAGTCGTGAAAGCTCTTCTTCGTACTGCTGACGTATTTTTCCGTGCTGAGATTCAAGTTCATAAAGGGACTGGCGGATGATATTCAGTTCGTTGATTTGGGACGTCACTGTGACACGATGAGACTCTTGAATGAAAGGAAGAAGGAACAGATACCTTTAGACTCGTATTCATCTCTTTGGTTTCTCAAAAGACCCAAATCGGACGTGAGAACATCAAATTCCTGACGAATGGTATCAAAGGCTTCATTGAGCCTGGCGTGAGTATGCTGGCTCGGCCCCTGAGCGGGGGGGCCCGTCGGCTGGAGGCTCCTGTGCTAATTAAAGATGAAAAAGTCAGATGAATCGAGGGGATGGTGTATAGGACAGAAAAAAGAGGATTCAGACCGGGCTGAAATTTTGCGGTTGCTGGGGGGAGACGTCGATATGCGACGTGGAGGTCATAAGAGATGATGACAAGGCAAAAATGGGACGAAATGAAGCGGGATGGAGGAAGCGGAAAGGAGGGAAAGGGACTTACGTTGTAAATTGTGGAGGACATGAAGGAGGTTGGGAACGTCGGGGGTGGGTGTTGATCATCGCCCTTTATAACAAACGCTGGTGTTGGACCCTGCCTTGCATTCTTTTCCCACGTTTGGCGTTGCCGGCGGTATGTCCATTTCGGGGTCAGTCTCACAGCAGGCACCTATCACGTGTTCATTGTTACATATCGGGTCTTAATTTTTTCAATTTGTCAATTATTTAAACCCCGCGAAGATGATTATCTCCACACCGCCCAGTTTGCCGCGTAGGCACGCGAGGGCCACTCCTCCGCATCGCCCGTCGCCGCGGCCATAGAGCAGTTCCAGTCCCAATTTATCTGACGCGGACCTATCTCTTTCTCCACGGGGCCTTTCCTCGGTCCCAGTGAGGCCACCGTCGGTCATCTTTCTTAACCCCCGATTGTGTGCGACTCTGCAAAATGTGCCTTCCGATTCCACGCTTCGGCCTTCGAGTCTCGAGATCACGCTTTCCACTACGGATAAGTTCGCAATGGCTCTGTGTCTAAATTTGTCACTTGGCCGACCAACTTGACAGGAAACCGTCGAAACCGTCTCAGACGTTGGAGATGACGGTTATGTCTCTGCCCCACCCCTCGTCCGCGCGAGCGAGTATCCTCACATGTTCGGGAATTTACCGGAGGCTTACGTACTCTCAGATTTTTTTCTTTGGTTCCTACCTCTGTCACGTGTCATGATGGGTGTTTAGCCTTCTCATTCATTTTTGTATGGTTGTAACGCCAGCGACTCGCTGAAGACTCTGCTGTAACGTGTGCGCGTCTCTGGCATAACAGAACGACAACTTTATTAGTTGTCATATGTACCAAGTTGTTGTTCGGTTTGATTCGGAAATCAAAATGCATCCAGCCTGATAGCTGAGGGTACTTACGGGTCCGATTTGACGTCAAACTCTTGGCTCCTTAAACCCACGGTGTTACCCTGCACTTTTCTCTTCCTGTTGCGTTACTCCACCACGACAAGTAAGCCGCCGTGGTTCGTCATGTCGCCGCATGCACTGACATACCTCGGTTGAGCTAGCCTCCATGTCTTACAGTCTCGACCCATTGACAGCCCAATCCTACTCCGTCAAGGAAGGTGACGGATGGCTAGCCGTTTTCAATCCAGACGCACGACGCCAGATGGACATACAACTTCGTTCGAGTTATAACCATAACGGGTGTGTACCTTCTGCATCTTATCCCTTTTAAAGCTCATCACCACATGGTACTTTCTGATCATCCAGGGTCGTCTGTTGTGTAAGATTCTCTAGTGATGGATCCTTGCTTGCAGTCGGGATCGACAATGCCATCATCATATACAACATCGAACAGCAGACAAAGTTGACGTGAGCATTTGTCCCATGATTTCCATTCCCGCAAGCATGATGTATTTTCGTCCAGCTTCTTACTCGGCCCTGAACAAGAAGGACGGGCCAGTCATGCCCGTAGCGTCATCATCAGCCCTGACAACAAGTTCCTTGTAGCAGGGTCTGAGGACAGATATATTCGTGTACGTGAACATTTAGTGCATCTCTAGTCCTTATGACTTGAAGAGGTCTGTAGGTCTGGAACGTGGAGACAGGCGAATTCCTTCGAACGCTGACCGGTCACACCGGCGAGATATACGCGTTGGCAATTACGACCGATTCTAGTTCCTTATTTTCCGCATCGGGTGATCGTACTGTCCGCGTCTGGGATGCCACTCAGCTTGTGGCCGACATTACACAGGTACCCGAACCCTCTTACCGTAGCCTTCAGCCAACCACTGCGGAAGAGAAGTCATCAAAGAAAGCCGTCTTTACCTCCGTAGCGGTTGACTCAACGGGATCCTTCGTTGCCGCTGGGTCGCTGGATGGCATAGTGAGAATTTGGGATATATCCTCCGACTCCGAGAGCGACGCACCGATCGTTATATTGGACGGGCACTCCGACGGGGTCTATGGTGTCCAGTTCCTGCCAAGTGACGTGGAAAACTCTGCCATGTGCCTTGTGAGCGCAAGTCTGGACCAGACTTTGAAGTGTTGGGAGGTCTTCCCAGACGAAAAGCAGTTCAAGTGCAAGAGAACATTGAGTGGACACAAGGTGTGTATCTCGTACATTCATTGCAAGTTCTGTCAGCTCAACAATTCTCACAGGATGCCGTTTTGTCTGTGTCTGTCCTTCAAGTAGGACGAGAGCTGCGTCTTGCGTCGTCTTCCCGAGACGGGACTGTCAGGCTCTGGGACTTGAGGACTGGGATACCGTATTTCATGATCCAGGGACACACGAACACTGGTACGCAGTTCCTGATATGATCCGCACCCCCTTTTGACCCGGATGATGCACCTTCTAAAGTCACGTCTGTTGACCTCAACAGCAATGGGATGGTTCTGGCTTCTGGAAGCGGTGACCATCAAGTGCGGATCTGTGAGTTTCGTCAGAGTCAGAGTCAATCAGCTGCTGACATATCACTTTCTTCTATGCAGGGAATTACGTGTTACAATGATGCCAACGAGACTCCCGTTATATTATATCGTATGAAACCGCGAGCACATGTTCGGATCGCGACTCGGGATGGAGGATTTCGCGAGTGAACTTTGGGCCGCTTGGGACTCTAATACGGATTTCAGCTAGATTATTTAACCCTCGATGCAGATTTTATTTACAGTTGATCCACTTAGGTGTAGTATGTCGTATTTTCGCTCTTCACTCTAGTAGTTTTCCCGGTGTCCGGCTTGAGTAGTTGGCTTACCTAATGAACGACTTGGTCGTTCAAAGCATCCAGCATGGTCCTCGTTCTCGTCATAGGCGACCTTCACATCCCTCACCGTGCACACGATCTTCCTGCCAAATTTCGTAAACTACTGGTACCCGGAAAAATTCAACAAATATTATGTACAGGCAACGTTTGTGACCGAGAGACCTACGAATACCTTCGCACTGTAGCATCTGACGTCTGTGTTGTAAGAGGGGACTACGATGAGGTACTTGCTCCCACCTTTATGTGAAACGCACGCACATGATCACCCTATGGCGCTCGTTTGCAGAACACCAGCTTTCCGCCCTCGTCGACGGTGGTGCACACACCGATCCGCATCGGCGTCGTACACGGCCACCAATGCGTTCCGACAGGCGATCTCGATGCGCTGAGCGCCATCGCACGTCAGATGGACGTCGATGTACTGGTCTCGGGTCATACACACACGTGAGTCACCGTATTCTTGTCCCCGCCGACTCCTTCGCGTATGCACGCAGACGTGTCCGAATCCGCTTCTATTTCTTCACGCATCCCCCTTTCCCCTCTCGCTAGGTTCCAAGCCATAGAGTATGGCGGGCGGTTCTTCGTAAACCCCGGTTCGGCGACGGGTGCATGGACGGGATTACACAACAGGTGATCGCGCTCGCGGGCTCCACCGTGTCACGAACAAGGCGTCTCTGATGCCGTTTTTCCCCAGCGATCCGACGCCTTCGTTCGCACTGATGGACATCCAAGGCGCTGTCGTCGTTACGTATGTCTACCAACTCGTGGAGGGCGAGGTCCGTGTGGAGAAGATCGAGTATCGCAAGGAAGTCGAGGCGGTCAAGCCGGCCGTCGCGCCCCCTTCGCTTACACAGTCCAGCTCGGTGTATTCAAATGCTGGTGGTGGATTCGGGCCGTCGGGGCCGGGGAGCCCGCAAGCAACCCAAGGCGTGTGGTAGTAGTCACTGTGATTCCAAAACGTGTACATCATCATCGGGACGAGTTTTTCTCTTGTGAAATACCAGAGTATGCATTGATCATCGACTCGGACTATTCCCATTGCGATTGGTCTCGGCAGCCTCGACATGAGAAAAAAACAAATGTCCCTGGCAGGAATTGAACCTGCGGCGCCACGGTATTGTGAGTTCCACAACGTGGCGATTTAACCACTAATCGACAGGGACTTGTCTAGGAACTCAAGAAACCACTCCCGGTCCTGACGACGGTAGCTATTGGAAATGCTGCCTGTCGGACGTCGGGTTCGTCATGGCGTATGTTGATACGGTACTGCTGGTGGTCGATGAATCTGTCTCACTCCTTCTCATGAGTGGCCCGGTTCAACTTCGCAGTATTGATCATGATGTGATCACCCTTCGATAGTTAGATGGAACTGAGGAGATTGTATGAGGACGGAACCCGCTCGCACAAGACGCTGATCCAGGTACGTTTCTGATTTTATTTGCATTGTCAAACTGTCAGGGAGTGAGGTACTCAATGCAAATGGACATGCCGATGTATTGGCCTCTGCCCCAGTCGTGTTAGATCATGGACGTATAGCTATGCTGACCAACATAGCGGGTTGCCCAGAGATTACACCTTGGCAGCAACCGACAGGCGAAGAAGTCAACAATTGGACATAGCATCATTCTTCAACCTAAAAACACGAACAATCAATTCCAGAAAATGAATAAGTGAACCGAATTACATTATATTCAACCTACCTCAGGCAGAGTACAATAACGACTTTACAGTTGTCCTGGAAAAGCAACTGGTTTTTGGTAGCGCCCCCAAGTTGTCAAATTAGCTGACTGAGTGATCAGAAGGCAAGAACACTGATATGCATGTGCGGTGTTCGTTGATGTCTGGAGGGCAGAGTTCTCCTAACAAGTCGCGGTGAAGTGAATGACGCAATCCCAGGGGAATATATGAACTTGAGGAGCAAAGAGATATCATATTTGTTCCGAACGAGCTCAACAAGTCGATCGCACCTCGTAGCGACCCAATCAGATATCCAAACTACGCCTCTCCTGCCGCCTCCGCTTCCAATATCTCGCGCTCTAGTCGGGCACGTTCGGCCTCACGTAGCCGCAGAAGCGTCATGGATTCAAAATCTAGGTGGTTGGTAGGTTTGAGCGGTTCTGGAGGAAGAGAAGTAGGAAATGTGCTGGGCTAGTCAAGATGGTTCAGCATGGCCAAACAACCAACAGGAAAACTTACGAATGTGGAGAACTGTGGTTCGTCGGTTCTCTCCTCTTTCTGTCGGTTTCCTTGTGGCACGCCATCAGTTGCGAGCGGTATACCCCCATTGGGTTTTCCTCCTAGCTCCCCCCTGTCTCGTAACCACGCCAATATTGGAGGCTCTGAGCCACCGGCCCATGACACCTCCATGCCTTGTTCTTTGAGGGTAGGACCGCTAGTGACAGCAGCGAACGCGGAACCTATTTGCGAAAAGGGAACTACAGCGTTAACCACTTTCTCCCCTTCCGCTTGCGCAGCTTCGTCCGCGCCCTTTTCCTGAGCCTTCTTCTTCTTGGAAGCTTTCTTGGGCTTGATTGACAATACGACAGCACCCTCGTCGATCTCCCCATAACGTGTTAGATGCGAGACGAGCGCCGAGACCGTACTGAGTGATGGAAATGCAGCAAGAGTGAATTTGACGCGAATGGTGGTATCGTAGGGCCCCGGCGGCGGCGGAGCGTTCTCGTCTGAAACTTCCTCCACTTCCGTTCGCGTTTCCTCGACCTTGGCTCTCGCCAAATCCTCTTTCTGTCTTTCCCTCTCCTCCCTCATCCGTCTACCCGCCTCCTTGATACGATCGTTCTCACCCTCTCTTTGAGCCTTTTGTTTCTCCTGTTCCATGCGCGATTTCTTGAATGCGCGTTCGCGCTCTTCGAGCTCCGTGACGAGGGCTTTCCTCTTGCTGTCGTATGCGGAGAAACGCGCCTTTTTCGCAGCGGCAAGACGAAGCTGAGCATCTAGCGCAAGACGTCGCAACGGATCGAGCAACAACGTCGACGCCGTCGTGAGTGCATGAAACTTTTGGGCTGTGTGTCATGCATCCGATGAATAGGACACCTGATCTGCGAACGCGAGTCCGCTCACCTGCATTAGGATCGTTTCTGTTCTGGAATGGACGGTGAGCGGAACGACACGAAGAGGAGCTAATGGAAGGGGCGTACGCGATCGGGGTGAACTTTGAGCGAGCGAGCGCGGTAGGCGGTGCGAATTTCAGCATCGGTAGCCTCTTGTGACAGGCCGAGCAGCTCGTAGGGATTCTCTTCAAGTTCTGTGGGCATTGCGGGAGCCATGACGGAGGTTGGTTACATAATCCATTGAACTCTACACTCAAACGATGGCGAAAGGCGGAAAGGCAAGGTGCGTCGCGACGGGCTCATCGTACTGTTCGACATGCATAATTATGAGTCACAGAACAATCATAGTTCGAATGATCTCGACCGCCCAGACGGGCTTTTTTTACACCACGAAACGGGTCCGTCTGAACACTCCCAAGCTGTCCGCTGTCAAATATGATCCTGTCGGTGCGCGACATTTCGCTTTTCTTCGACAGTCTTGTTTATATTTTTGGATGATGATAGTAAAATCAAGAGTACTTTTCGTAGAAAGTCGCAAGACAAGGAAATGATGATGTTGCCAACGTACTGTACTGTTCAAAGCATACCCTAATATTGAAATTCCCCTCTGCACTGGCCACTTGCGCATCTCCAGTCATGGCTTTTGGGTTTCTACATTCTCGAGCGTGAGATCTTGAGAACCCTTCCTCTGCCAACGTACGCTCATTAAGATCCAACATGGAAGCGGCGGAGGCGTATGCCTTGCAATTGAATCGTACTCATTTGCTTTTCGTCCCCCCTCTCGACCCCGCTCGTAACCAAAACTCTTCGTCGGGCACTGTGGTACAGGTATCTCTACGTGGTGACGATGCAGAGGGGTATATGCGCTTCCCTCTCGAAGAGGAGTTGCTGACATCCGTTCAGAGACATATCCGACATATTTTCTATCTGGAAGACGTCGGTCACGGTGAGCGTTACATTAAAACTAACGCGTCAGTCGATATCAACCCTTATCAGAGGACGATCGAAACACTGCTCGCTGGCCATGTAAACGCGTCGCGCAAGCTACCTCTGTGCATTGTCGTTCAAGAGGCGGTTTCTGGGCGCGCATGTACCCTGATCGGAGGTGCGCGTTTACAATTCCAAGGCGCCTGATAACCGTTTTTCGCCAGTTAGGAAGCCTTGGAAGTATGGTCATGGGAAACGCTTCTTCCTCGGGAACGTTGCACTGCAACCCGCCAAACACAAGTGGATCTTCCACGTCAAGATTGACAACTGATCCGGTTTCATGTCTTGTGGACGAGTCCTGTTGCTTCGTCAGTAAAGTCTATCTTGTACCGTTGGGGTGCTGTTGTCGGGATGTCCATTATCACATAACTCCGTTCCAGCCACCGTTCTAACGCAGTGCCAGGTCGTTCAGATTCGAAAGCAGGGTGAGATTACGTAAAGATACAAAAATGAAATAGGAGCCTCCTGCATCTTGTGATCTCGTCCGTTTCGTTCCCGTTAACATCCACATCAGATACGATGAGTGAGCAGTATCAAGGCTTGACTTTTTACAAGATCATTCTACTTCACAGCCATTCACAGATGACGTCGTGGAATTTGCTACTCTCATCAACCACGAATTTTTTCATGTTCGCGCGAGGCTACCTTGTACAGATTCTATCGTGACAGTATTCTAACGAACAATGACATCGCGGAGCATATCTCCAAAGTTTCATATCAACACTGCACATCATATTTATTGCAGAATCCAGTGTGGCACTGTGCCCAGTGCACCAAAGAGCAGCTGAAGAAACTGAAGTACTTGTGTATAGACGAGGCCAAGAAAAAACCAGTTCCCATGCACGTCAGTGACTTGGCGCAATATTTTTATGTACACGCGGTTCTCCTAATCATTGATGTTCCACTGGCACCGGGTGAGTTTCAGCCATCAACTTCACACTTAGGCTTGGCATGAAGACACTCGAGCTCCCAAAAAACATCCTTTCGAGGAATCATCCATCTCCGAGAACATCAAACGTGCTAGGATTCTTGGGTGCAAACAGTCCGCCATAGGATATCCCGAATACATACACACTGTGTTCGATCGTCATGGAATCTCAGGCGACACCGAGGGTGCCATTCCGGATGACAAAGTCCTACCGATTTCGCTCTTATTCCAACCATTTGGTGCCTTCCTCGATACCTGTCGATGCCACAGCGAGGATGCTTCTGGAGAACGCGCTTTGCCGTTTCTGATGCGACAAGTTGACCAGTTCGCAACGGAAGCGGCCGGGATCTATCCTGAGGAAAACAGCAGACGCAATGTCTGTTTACATCATTTTCTGAATCAAATATCCACCACCGCTCTTGGCGCCGTCCACCAACAAATTGCCCCAGGCCCGATCCAAGGCACTAATCCCAAACTCACAACCAACGAGCACAGCATTAGGCCACATGGAGAACCCATCTGTATGATGCAGGTTGAGAATGAGCTGGCTGACATCCAAAGTATCCCTATCGTCCAGTTGGCATACTACTATTCCCATTTCATCAAGAGGCTTGAAAATACACTATTGTCTTCCAGGCTACCAACGCTTGGTGTCACTATTGTTGGTAAGTTTGTTGTTGTCCCTTGATATGTCATGCTAACAACGTCAGGCCCCGTAATCACTTTTTACGTTTTAGCCTGTTTGCACGGATGTGTTCACTACACGTCGCTTACTCCTGGGTTATCTTGTGTCAATCATGCAGTTGGCGGTAACGATCGAGAACACTTGTATCGTGCTTTTACAGCAGCTGCTACTCTCCTTCGTCACATCGCTGCATCACCAGAGCTCCCACATTCCTTGAAGAACTTTTTTCGGTGATAACAGACCTACCATCTGTTGAATCGCCTGAAGCCAAGATTCAATTCAAAATTGAGAGCACCATCATCGCTTCTCCGGATCAATATGTTTATCACTGGCATGCTATCGCTATGGACGGGTCGCACCTTGTCATCAAGTTCACCTCACGCTGCTCGGTCGATCTACATATGTACTGCGCTCATCAAGGCCACGCCCCTAAGCTACGTGGGGTCGGAAGGCTTCCCGGCAACCTTTTTGGCACTGCCATGGATTTCGTGCATGACGCTTACGGCATCACAAGCCGTCTCAGAGAAAGTGGGCAACTCAGTTGCAGCAGCTCGTTGAATATGTTCATAATAATGGTGACCTTCGGTATCCCAACATCCCCTTTGCCAATGGAAAGGTCATGCTATCGGATTATGACTGGGGTGGGAAAGAGAACGAGGTCCTATCCACACTGAAACTGACCTTGCGGAAGATTGGAATCAGAATTGACGAGTAGACCGCTTTTACTGTATGTCCATCATCTTACAGGCTACGAACACACCTGCACCCAAATTGGTCGTGTAATGCCTTACAACCATGCAACGTATAGAAGCGCAGGTAAATTACTAACATGTCTTTCAATCAGAAACAATGGCGTCTTCTCACATCAACTGCGTTCTGTGGAAAGTCACACGAATCATCCAACGAATCATCCGAATCGCAAGACGATGACGATAACGACACATGTGCTAAGGTGGTGAAACTATGCAGCTTGGTGTAAGTACTTGGCCTCGCGTCACAAGTCGCAGCGAGTTCCGTAAGACAAAATAGGGGATCACAAAGTCGGCAGTTTTTACGGATCCGTGGAATCGCGGATATCTCCGTCTTATCGCTAATCTGTTTCGCAACCAATTGTGCGTTAAAGTTCGAGACAGCGGATATGCCTCGAGTGAGCTGGTTGGTTCAACATAACCAAGGCAACTTCAAACACACCAAAATTTCCCAATGTACAAACTTGTTTCTTGCCATAGATGAACCATACGTCCAGGATGGGAAGGTACAACACCTAGATCTTGATTTCCTGCATGGCTGTGACATTTGATCTTCCTCAACGCCAGGCCGACTGGCCTTGTGACCAACAAGTCGGGGAGTTAAGACTCAGAGGCAATACCATGGAACTCTACTGCCATGATCTACCTCGTTCGCTTAACAGACATACTAAATTGCAGCAAATGATCCCATCACCGTGGGCTACTATATATTCTCAAGTGCATGACATGGACCACCTGCATCTTTCGTTGTATAGCTCGACATGCGGCCATGGTCGAATCGCTGTCCCAATGAGCACATCTGGCAGGCATGTTCATTCATCCTTACTCGCCTTTCTGGCACTCAAAATGCATCATACCAGTTCGCGCGACGAAAGGCTGGAGGTCGGAAGCAGCAGTGCACGTTGTTGGTTGCCGAAGGCGCAAGCATACTTCAGGAGAAGTCCGTACAACGCGCCGCGCCCTCACTAACGTTGTCCGTCCCCCCACGACATTCTGAGAGCGAGGAGGACATTCGATGTGTCTCTCCCGAGTCGAGTGAAGAACCACGGTCTCGCTTCTCGCATTCCTTGCCTGCATCACCCGTGGTGAGTCAATCGCGCAGACGATCAGCACCACATCCTCTGATATTGGCGTCACAGGCGATGTGCTCACCGGGGCTACCAGTTGCACTGGCGCTGCCGAAAGGCAAGTCGGTGCTGGCAAGATTGATCAAGGTTTTTAAACCTAGACGATATCTACCGCTAAGGAGTGGGATATAAAGATAGCAGTCGCTGAAGATATACATGCATGTACAATATTAGCTTACCTTTTTTCACTATCAATACCCATCATGTCGCGGACGGAGCTCGAAGTTTGAGATGATCTGACGCATCATTGGCAGTGCCAGTCTCTCTTAACTAGCAGCGGCTTTCCTCCATTCGCTCCACTCACGACTACACGACGTGGTCACGATGGATGAGATAGTTCCAAGTTTATGGATCGGCGATCTTCCAAGCGCCCTCGACGTAGTGGCCCTCAAGACCAGGAATATCTTTAGTGTGGTGACGGCCATGCGAGGAAAGATAACCATCCATGCGGTGCGCTAACTCTGTTTCAAGACTGCTTCCAACGCGTGACTTATCGCTCCCTCTAGACGTTCAACAAGTACCAAATCAACATCGATGACAGCACTGAGGAAGACGTGCTCGTCCATTTTTTGCCTTCAATATCTTTCATCCAGAAAGAGCTCGACAAGGGTCGTGGCGTGCTCGTTCACTGTCAGGCCGGCTTAAGTGAGTTGCCCAGATCAGCGTCCTCGATGGACTCGGAGACGAACCATCTGGCAGGCCGAAGCGCAACTATCGTCGCAGCCTACTTGATGTACTCGCGCAAACTGAATGTAGCTGCTGCACTTGAGATGATCAGGGCCGTGCGCCCGCATACGGAGTGAGCCCACGACGTTCTCGGACCGCATTCACAGCACTCACATGGATTAGTCCCAACGAAGGTTTCATGCAACAGCTCGAAATATTCCATCAAGCATCCTACAAGATATCTCGTAAATCCAAGCCTATTCGGATGTTTTACATGGAGCGAACTGTCGAAGAGGTCATGAGTGAGCGATTGTTTCCCCCCTGGCGCATGCGTGTCTTGATCTGATCGTTTTAGATGGTGATGGGTCCTTCCCGGAAGACGACATGTTTGCCAGACATCCACATTCACCTTCCGATTCGGCATTGAACTCCCCTGTCATCGTCCCCAGCAGACGAATACGATGCAAAATGTGCAGGTACATCATGCATCCCACACCCGCCTCGATGCACAGGACCACATGCTGAACCTGTCCACGCTTGCTTGTCCAGGCAGGAACTCGCAACGCGTGAGCACATGCTCGATCATGGTCAACTCGGTCCGCCAACGCCAGCTCTCCCCTCCTTATCGCCCGCTTCATCCCGCCGTGCTTCTGCTACCGAACTCCTCGCCTCGTTTTCCCGACGTCCATCCAACAGTTTGAATGTCTCCATCTCCCGCCGCCCGTCGGTGAGCCAACCGCGCTCGCGACTCAGCTCGGCATCCAACGGGGCCATCGAAGGACGTCCCGCCATCCTCGCCGCACTCGGCGGCCGCGGATTGCTCGAGTCACTCTCCATGTCTGCTCTCGACACCGAAGATGATGCCGACGAGTCTGTGTCGGACGCGGAAAAGGCCATGTCCAGCGCTGCGTCCCTCGGGTCGAGCAGCACCACTACTCTTACGGTGCTCAACCCGCCTTCACGCCGTCTGTCAGGGGGCAACGTTCGTCGGCCTTCCTTGCGCTCAATGGAGGGCATCGGGCGTGATCTGTCACACGCGCTCGAGGAAAGCGTGACTGTTGGCCCCTCGGCCCAGTCATTACAGGAGCTGAAGCCGGCGGATCCCAGTCCGTCGTCATCGCCGCCACCGGACACCGAGGCTAAGCGTGTCCCATCACCGCCTGTTCTCTCTGTGGGGAGAACGCCATCGTCACACGCGAGCGGCACTGATCTCGCCGCGCAGCTCTCGTCCAATGCTAAACTCGCCGCGCTGCGCTCAGGTTTGAGCATGACGGGGCTGAATGGGTCTCCCAATGCCGCCCTGAGCCCTCCGATACTGCTGAACCCGAAATGTTCAGGATACTTTGTGGAGCCGGTGCGTACGAGTCGGAGAACATATGCGGGTCTCTCTCTCTCTTTCGTTGTGTGAAAAGGACTGTGCTGATGTACGCGCTATTCGACCCCATCATATAGATGAAATGGATGGAGCCGATGCTCGAGAGCGGAGCGTTGGCCGGTAAAATCGTGTGCCCCAACAAGAAATGCGGTGCCAAGATTGGCAACTATGATTGGGCAGGTGTGTGTTGTGGATGCAAGGCGTGGGTGACGCCGGTATGTCCCTTTTTGTTTTTCATTGTGCGTGTGTCACGGTGTTGACGATGAACGACGGCAGGGGTTTTGCATCCATCGTTCCAAGGTCGACGAGATCATTGTGTGATCGTGCATCCGTGCGCCCCTGCAGGCTGAACGTGGACTTTGTAATGCATGCGTGCATGCAAGTCCTTGACGCTGATCCAAACTCTTGATCACTGATCGCTTAACCGTAAGACTCTTTATGCATGTGTGTATGAGTGACCTGAAGACCTGTGGCACCACACGCGCTTCCTTTGACTTCCTGGTACTGCATCCGAGTCCATTATTTTGTAATAACATACCAGCCTCCTTTCTTGTTATATGTCAGGCTCTTCGTCGCACTCTTAAAGTCCGTTTGGATCATAACATGGCTATATTCAAGTTTCTCCTCGTTTGGATCATGACGTTCGCCGGAACACCATATGGGCGACGTGACTGACTGTCTTGTAGTTCCCCACTGCCAGACGTGGGCGACAACGCTTCAGCAGATTGAGAGGCCCGTGCCTCTGGATCGGTCGGAACCAACTGGACTCCTTTCTTGTCATACTAATCAGGCATTTGGATGAATGGATAGCATTCTTGAGAACAAAGAAAAAAGTAGATCTTATACAATGAACGAAAGAGTTAGGATGATGGGCTGAACGTATCCCTGTATGGCAAAGTATAAAAAAAAAAAGGAGTGTGGGTAAGTCTGTAGGGTAGCCGAGATCGAGACCAGAATCTGGAAAACGATGGAAAAAAAGTTGGGAGAACAAAGAGCTTGCATAACTACACTTGTGAAGAGGTGGGGAACGTGGTATGGTGCATGATCCGAATCGACAGCAAGGATTACTAAAGGAGCGTAGGGTGACTCGAACGAGAGTTGCGAATATAAAAGAGAGAGACGGAAAAAAGAAAAGATAAAAAACCCGAGCCAGTGTCACAAAAATGAGTATAAGCAGCCGAACCTCTGAGGTGGTGAAAATGTATGTGGAGGAGAGGGTTGATCATCCATCATCCGCCGGTGCTGACCGAATTGACTGTGTTGACCGTCTTGGCGGATCGCCTCGAACCAAACCGAAGCTTTCCATCGTCTCCCCGACCCCATGAGAACAACCCACCGGTATCGTGAGAGTTTGTGCTTCCCGTGCGTGAGCGGAGCGACCAAGCCGGTGAGGCAGGCCGTGCAGGCGCGTTGACATCGAGATGCTCATGGTGCGGGTTACGATGATGGTGCTGGTGCTGGTGCTGTTCCGAAGGACCGACCGTATGCCGTCCATCACAGCACGCGCGCACGTTCTCAAGACCTTCAAAGCCATCGTCGGATCGCGTTTCGCCGTGCAGCTCAAAGTCGAGCTCCTCGTCCTCCTGCCCGTTGCCCGACATCACTCGTTCAAACGACCGGGTGGGGCTGTACGGGCTCTCAGGGGCAGCCCATCGAAGATATTCCGCCGCCGGCGTTCCGGCGCGTTTGCCGACAGAACCCCTGACGGAAAGCTGTGAATGACTCATCGTGCCGCGAGGCGTGGTGTTCAACCCGCCACCGTGGTGGCTGCTTCGGCCACTTCGTTGGCTTTGGGGACTCGAATCAACTATTTGGCGGTGGTCGTCGTCCGTGAACTCGGCACTGTGTGACATGGGACTCGTCGGAGCCGCCGCACCGTTCTCTTTGAGATTCGGAGACGCTATCAAGTTCGGATTAGGACGAGCTAAAAGGTACTTGAGAGCCTGAAAAGGGTATCCATCAGCGAGGGCGGAGCCAAATTAGAGATAGCCCACATTTAGCCAAATGTCGTGGCGCTCCTTCGTAGGTGCAGTGATTTTCATTTCCCTCTGGGCCGTCGAGATCACCACGCTATATTGGTACAACCCAGGTGGCATGGGGTTGGGATCCAAAACGGAACGGACGCCTTCGATGTAAGCTGCGAACGGAGCACGTCAGTTTCATCCCAACCAAGCCACCACGCCGTGCGTGGAAACAGGCTTACCACTCTTGGCGCTCGACTCTGATACGTTCGACGAGCCGGGATCGGCGGAACTCCAATACAACGTCTTAGTGTAGGGATGTACCCAAAAGAATCGCTTGTGCCGCCTCTCTCCGTGTC
Source organism: Leccinellum rugosiceps (assembly GCA_038089755.1). Taxonomy (NCBI): domain Eukaryota; kingdom Fungi; phylum Basidiomycota; class Agaricomycetes; order Boletales; family Boletaceae; genus Leccinellum; species Leccinellum rugosiceps. The sequence continues at coordinate 53,107 of JBBPLL010000067.1, read as the reverse complement.
CCTTCCCGATCGTGCGCCTGGTATACTTGTATAGGAACTCCCCGATCATCGTCTGAGTAATGGCATGAATGACAGTGTGATCCGTCACTCCGCTGTTCTGATCTATAGCGTGGGCAGACAGAGTGGAGGATGGACCTTGGGTGTGCCCACGGTTCACGAACGGATTGTGATCCGACGACATCGACGACCGCGGAGAGAGCGCGCTTCGGTCTGAAGTGAGAGAAGTACTTGACAATTCCCTGCGCTCCTTCTCTCGAACGCTCCACGACGGCAACCCAGTGGGAGGATGCGAGCCCTGCGCATGGGCAGCAGCATTTGCGGCAGACCTGAAGCTGCTCGTGGACGGAGGCTGTCGGATAACCGATGAAGGAGGCATACTCGATCCGTGCTGTCTCGCGCCATACGATCCCTTGTTGTTCACAGAGAGCATTGCACCAAACGTCGGGGTCGTCGCACGTTGAATGAGTTCTGCCGGTGGGGGTGATGACGGCCTTGGCGGAGGAACGTCCCCGGACGCAGACGATGTCGTCGGGATTCTTCTTTCGGGTATAAACGACGGTGGTGGCATGGTGTTGGCTGGCGGCGGTTGGCGCGGAGGAGGGGGCAAAGCCATCGTCGGTGGACGTGTCTTGTCAACCACCGAAGGCACATTCGACGACGTCCGGGATCGCTTCGCGGGGTCATCGGCCACCACAGAGATGGTGGATTCGATGGACCGTCGCTGCTCCGACTGAGATATACGAGAATGGATCGCGCTGAACGTCGCAAGGACGGAATCTCTGATGCCAGTGACAGGCGAGGAGGGCGCCGAGGACGGAGGGGAGGATGTCACGAATTGGAATGGTTGACCGTTCGATCCGACTCTATAGAGACCCAAGGGACCAGGGGCCGCGGCATTGGCGACGGGTGTGATGGACGAGCTCGAGACATCTTGCTTCCCCGAAGACGGCGTAGACACAATGGAAGGATTAGGAGGGGTGACAGGCCGTGGGGTATCCGTCTGAATGGACATCTCCTTTACCTCGGGCCTGGGTTGCTCGACGAACTTGATGACTTCAACCTCGACTGGTTTTTCAACCTCCTTGACCACTTCAACCGGCTTCTCTACCTCCCTGAAGACCTCGACAGGTATCTCCTTGATGACCTCGACCACTTTGATGACCTCCACTTCCTTGATGACCTCTTTCAAGACCTCCACCTCCTTGATGACTTCCACAACCTTGACGTCTTCAAACGGAGCCCAAACGCCCTTCTCGTCATACTCGACTGGTGTCCTCGGCGATTCAGCATCGGGAATTGTATCCCTCTGCTCCGTAAACGAAGCCACAGACGACCAACCAGCCCGACTCGAAATCATCGACGCCTTGATACTCTCCTCGTCGCTCTCAGAATAGTCATTGTCCGAGATCGTCAACATGGAGTGGAAGTCCTCGCGCGACTCGGAAGGCGTCGTCATCCCGATACTCATGCGCGCGTCATGGTAATCTTCCACGTCCGTCTCCGTCTCCGCGCCGGTCTCGGTGGCCCCGTCATCTATATCGAATTCAGATTCGGATTCATAAGCTAACTCGGAGGGAGTGGAAAGAGAGCCAGGCATGCGACCGTTCCGTAGGGTCACGTCTCCACTGGTATCGTCAGAGGACTGGGTAAAGTCGGACTGCATGAGAGTCGTGCGACGCGGAGTGGGAGAGAAAACGGGGTGATGAGGAAGTCCGAAGGTCTGAATCCCAGCTTGGATATTGGCTTCCGTGTGCAAATACTGTACGGCGGTACCAGTGTGTTGAGAGATAACCTCGACCGTCTGGGAAGACATGTCGGAAGTGTCAACGGCGACAGAAGGAGAAGGAAGGATTGTAGGTTCTGCCTGTATACCGGCTTCAGTTGTGACAGGCGCGAGGGTGGGGACTAATAATGACATTCCACCCTCGTCAGTCTGACATTCAACCTCCTTGGTCTCCCGTTCATCTTCAAAGGCATGGTCTTCGATCACGCTGGTCATCCCTACGCCCAACTCTGCGGAAAGCGCTTCAGAAAGTGGCTCCGGCTGTCCAACAAACGAAGGTGGTCGTGCTTCTTGGAATGCAGCACCACCGCGCTGACGGCGATGAGCACCGCCGCGTCCACCGCCAACGGACTGCCGTAGAGGACTGGTACGTGAGTGTAATGAACTGTAAGACGCTGATTTGCGGAGCACATTTGCAAACGCGGGGTCCATTCCATCGACGCTCGTGCGATTTGCGACGAACGGGGCAACTTGCAGACCACGCTGCTCCACGTCATCCTCGTTGTGATCGTCGTCAGACGCGTCGAGGTCAAATTCATCAACGCCACCTTGCTGGTCGTCAAAGGAACCTGGGATGGATCGGACGGGGGAGGGCGGTGACTTTTCATCCACTCCGTTGGGTGAAGAACTACGAGCAGCCCTCTCGAACCGTTCAGCGAGCGAAGCGACGCCGCGACCTCTCCGACCACGACCCCTACCAGCACGGAAGGGTGTCAATTTATGTCTTGGTTTGGCGCTTGAGGGGGGTGTCGGATCATCAACGTCCTCGAATGCTACAGTCTCTGGTGGTTCATTCTCGTCGTGAACGTGCCCTGGCGAAGCCTCTAGTTTGCGCTTGTAGTCCATGCGCATCTCCTTCTCGCGGTGAAGGGAGCCCTTGAGTGTCTTGATCTGCCTCTCTGCGTGGAAGAGTCTCTGCTGAAGCGCTTCGATTTCCTTGTTGGGGTGATTAGAAGCGTGGAAAGGACGCGACGGGGATGGGTCGGGGGAAACATCAGCGATGTCGTCGAATGAATCTGGCTGGAAAACGACCGAGTTGTCCAGGCGTTTCCTGTTAGTGGAGGCGCCTCCAGCAGAGAATACATCGTCCTCGTCAGCAGTCGCAGGGGTCAAAAAGTCTTTGCCATCCCCAGTGCCTGGTGTGAAAGGAGAGCCATACTTGGGAGCCAGTTTCCGATTGGCTTTGGCCATATCGGCCCTCATAGCATCTAGGGCGGACTGCAAGTCGGATTTATCACGCTGCAGACCCGCAGCATGCTTCCGCGCCTGAGCGAATTCGGTGTCGTGTTTAGCTTTGAAATCATCCAACGCAGACTTTGTGCGCTCTGCTTCAATCTTGTGTTGGTCTGTGGATTCGCGTGCTGTATTGAGCGACTTTGTGAGGCGTTTGTGCTCCGATTCCAATCTCTGCGCGGTGCTTTGGGAGTCTGAGAGTTGTGTGCGGAGTTCCTGCAGGGTAACCTCGAGGTTCCAGTTCTCTTCCTTGTACTTGTCTGATGGATGTGGAGAATTGATCATCAATTCGGCTCCAGGTGAAGAGTGTGAGGTACACACCTGAACTCTGTTCTTGGGAACGGAGGGCGGTACGAAGGGATTCGATATTCCTCTCGAGATCGTCCTTTTCCTCCTTCATGTCCTGAATTACCTTGTCGCGCTCTCCAAGAAGACTCTGGAGCCGTCGAACCTCGGTGAGCAAGCCGCTACCAATTTCAAATGCGAATTCTGCGGGACGGAAATGAAGATGAGTATGGAAAGAGGCACGGGCGTGATCCGGTGAGAAGTAACTGACCGACGTCATCCGCACGGTGAGCGGCATTTTTGGCCCGACGAGACTGGGCAGCGGAAGAAGAGGAAGCCTTGGAGCGTTCTGGTTCATCGCGAGGAAGGTCCTTGACTGGAATTGGCGGTGATAGGGAGTCGTCTGCGGGACGCTAATGCAAGCGAGTAAGCAACAAGCACAAATCAAAAGTAAAATGAGGGTGGAAACGAAATGAAAATGGGGCTAGGAAGGTGTGGCGCGGGCTGGACGCGTCAGCTGTGTGGTGGAGTGGTGTGCCTGCAACATCGCATGGATCACAAAAAGACGAATGAAAACCGCCCCGAGTGAGGTTGTGGTGGCACGCGGAGGCCACGAGGCTCGGAAAAGAAGTAGAGAGAGAGAGGTGTAAAACACGAGACGATTGTAGGGAAATGAGCAAGAAAGTATTTGTACCTTTGGACCGAATGCGTTGGACAGCTGGGTGTTTTCGAGGTCCCAAGCTTTGATGGTGTCTACCAACTCGCGGTAGCGTTCCCTCGCCTCTGCGTCGAGATCCTCTTCGTCGCCACGCTCTGCATCGAGATCCTGGAGATGACGAATCTTCTCCTCGAGCTCGATCTGCTGTGAGAGGACGCGCTGTCCGAGTGCACCGGCTTGTTGTAGCTGCTTTTCCTTGTTGTCGAGGAGGAGTTGAAGATGAAACTTGCGTTCTGACGGTGAAGCAAAGTGATTCAAGGAAAGGTCGGGCAGAAAAGAGAGACCGACGCCGGTGAGACCGTCGGACGCGCTGGTCATCGTCGTCGCGTCGTCGCAAGAGTCGGTAAAGCCAAAAGTCAAAGTCAGAACAAAACACCCACCCAATTACCTGTTTAGGAAATTATTTCCCATTACTGCCTGTCATCATGACACTCATTCGCCTCGGAGTCGACGTAGGCGGTACAAACACGTACGTACCAGTCATTCAATCAAATAAAGTGTAGTAGTGACAGATAAAATCAGCGACGCCGTCCTCCTCGACATCGTCAACCGACGCGTTCTCGCATCCGCCAAGCACCCGACCACCCCAGACGTCACACAGGGCATCCAGCGTGCTGTACAGTCCGTGCTCGCTCAAGCACAACACCCGGCCGACATCCAGGCGATATCCATCGGTACCACAGTATGTCTGGTACCCACCGACGCCCCGGTGCGCATCTCTCACGTTCCCACAGCACTTTGTGAACGCGCTCGTCGAGAGAAATCGCGCGCGTCTAGATCGGGTAGCCGTCATCCGTCTTTGCGGTCCCTTCACCCACGGCACTCCTCCGTTCGTCGGGTTTCCATCCGATCTGAAAAACCGTACGTCCTCCACAACGGTCCCGCTCACCGATCATCGATCCGGGCCTCAGTCCTAAAGGGCCCATGTTTTCTCCTTTCGGGCGGACTCCAAATCGATGGCAGCGAAATCGCGACTGTCAACGCCACAGAGATAGAGTCTGCCTGCGACACGATCGACAAAGAGGCACGTAGTATTTCCTTCTACATCCCCTGCCGCAATCGTACTCAACGTAAAACCACGCTCAAAGGACGTGCACGCAGTCGCGATCATCTCGGTCTTTGCCCCCATCGATTCCACCCTTCAGCAGGAAGAACACGTCGCTTCCATCGTGCGAGCAAAACTACCACACCTAAACGTCGTGTGCTCCAAGGATGTGGCTCACATCGGCCTCTTGGAACGCGAGAACGCGTCCATTCTCAACGCCTCGCTTCTCAGGTATGCCAAGAAGACCGTCACAGGCTTCCAGAAAGCAGCACGTGCTTTACACCTAAGATGCCCTGTGTTCATCACGAGCAACGACGGCACCTTACTCGACTGCGCACAGGCCGCTAAATTACCTATTCGGACCTTGTATGTCCTCATTAATTTGGTGACGCACCTCCGAGTCTCAATTCAATCGCATAGCTCTTCCGGTCCCACCAATTCAATGAGGGGAGCTGCGTTCCTTGCATCCCTCCAGTCTGACATCCCGAAAGAATCCGCCCTAGTGGTCGATATAGGAGGCACAACCGTTCGTCTTCCTTCCCTTCCTTTTTCACGGCCTCTATAAACGGATGCAACCCCCAGACGGACATCGGAATGCTTTTGTTCGTATTCATTCCACAGACACCAATCTAATCTTTACACCCCCCCTCTCGTTTGCAGACCCAGCGGCTTCCCTCGGCAAGCTGCAGCCCAACATGAACTCTGCGGGGTCTTGCTAAACTTCTCCATGCCTCATGTCACCAGGTAACTCGACACGTTCTTCTCTCGTCCAAAATCGCAAATTTCCGTTATAGCATCGGTCTCGGAGGTGGCTCTCTCGTCCGCCAGGATTCTCTCTCCAAACGGGTAACCGTCGGTCCTGACTCGGTCGGGCACAGAATCGCATCCGAAGCCCACATTTTCGGTGGTACGACGCTTACTGCTACAGACATTGCCGTCGCTGCTGGACGGGCATCCATTGGAGACGTTTCCCGCGTTGCGGGTCTTGACCACTCCGTGGTCGATGGAGCGCAAAAGGCAATCAAGACCATGCTCCAGAACAATTTGGACGCGATGAAAACGTCAGCGACCGACATCCCCGTCTATCTGGTCGGCGGAGGATCCATTTTGGCACCGGACGAACTCGCTGGGGTCAGTCGGGTCCATAGGTTTCCGCATTTCGACGTGGCGAATGCAGTCGGCGCCGCTATCGCTCAGGTGAGGATGTGACAGCGCACTCTCGGAACGATGGCTCATTCACAGCTTAGATATCCGGCACGATCGACTCGTTTGAAGACACGTCGTTTACCCCCGTGCCCGAGGTGAAGAAAACCATCGAAGCTAAAGCCATCGCCCGCGCAGTAGCTTCGGGCGCTGCTCCCGATCGTGTATTCATCGTAGAAAGCGAAGTGATACCCATCGCGTATACCACCGGAAGATGCCGCTTCTACGTCAAGGCCGCAGGGGACTGGAGTGGTAATGTGGTCCCGGACGAGATAGACGACGCAGACGGCGACTCCTACCCTTTTTCTGAGACTTCCGTGACGTCCCCGGAAACGACACCGGACGCCGTACCTGGAGAGACTGCTTCGTTAGAATCGGCTGACGACATCCTTGTATACAAACCCAAAGTGCAGGATAACCAGTGGGTTCTATCCGAAATAGACCTCGAGTGGATCGCGGACGGATGTTACGTTCTGGGATGTGGCGGCGGTGGTTCCCCGTTGCATGTCTTTTGGGAATTACGAGAGATGGTGCGCGCCGGACAGATCATCCGCGTCATTGATCTTTCCTCCCTCGCTCCGGATGCGCTCGTAGGTTGGGGTGGAGCATTGGGTAGCCCAGAGGTGGCTTCAGAGAGATTGCTTGGGAACGAGTGCGTATGTTCCACATGTCCAGAAATCCCTCACCGACCATTTCCAAGGTACAACGAAGCGTGTGATGGTCTCTGGGAATTTATGGGGGCAAGTTCGAGATATAGCACCGATAACGGCTGGGGCTCAACTGCGTTGACAGATAACGAAACCTGACGCGCTTTGTGCCGTGGAAATCGGTGGAGGAAACGGGATGATCAACGTGAATCACTAGACCCTTCCACCAGTTTCTCGCACTGACATCTCGTACAGATGATCACGGCCGCCACAAAGAATTACGACATTCCGATCGTTGATGGAGATTTCATGGTATGTAACAACAATCTCCTTCCTCTGACAGGCTCATTCCCGCTCTCTTTTTAGGGTCGCGCATATCCAACGGTAGGCGACAGTTTCACCTGAGAACGAAGCGCATGGGGACTGATACCAAGGATCGTGCAGTGGCACCAAACGACCGCCAACGTGTACGACGAGTCGGGTAAGGCGGCGTCCCTCCTTCCGACCGGGATAGGGAGCGGGGACGGTAACGTCATGGTTGGTCTTCCATCCTCCCTGACCGAAGTCTACGACCCTGATCACGTGATGAAGATCATGACCAGGGCGAAAAAAGACACCGACGTCGATGCGGCTCTGCGAGCGGCATGTATCGAAATGGGGTGAGTTGCCGTATATACAACGCCGCCACACACCGATTCTCAGTGCAATGGTTAGGACATTCGTGGGCGAAGCCAGTCGGCCTCTGCGAGCCAGGGAAATAGCGATTTCCATGATCATCAACACAGTATCACTGAGCTGGCGCATCGGGAGAGCTATTGCTCTTGCCCGAAAGCAGTCCAACATTGACCAGATAGGCCAAGTCATTGTCGATGCCGTTGGGGGTGCCAAGACGGCAAAGGTGCTATTCAGCGGGAAAATCGTCGATGTGCGCAGAAGGTGTGTCTGGGCGTATCATTATAAAATGCCACCGAGCTCATGATTTCCTAGGTTGTATAAAGGACACACGATAGGCGAGGTAGTTATTACGCCTGTGTCCGCGGAAGAAGACGCGGGGCCTGTTTCAGACAACTCCGAGGCAAAGTTCAACGGAACGCTCGTCATACCTTTCAAGAACGAGAACCTGTATGCAGAGCATACGTCCAGGGATGGTCAAACAGTGGTGCCGTACTGTACTTCCTCACCGCGTGTAGTCTCTTACATGGCACCTGATAGATGTTGGCCGCCGTCCCTGATCTGATCGCTGTGCTGGACGCCCTGAGTGGCTCAGCGCTGGGCACGCCCGAGTATAAATACGGATTGAGGGTGCTAGTCCTCGGGATAACGGCTGCCCCTCAATGGACGGATACCCAAAGGGGGCTTGAGGTCGGAGGACCGAGCGCTTTCGGGTACGTCACCTTTTTGCGACATGACGCACGCCATCCAATGCTGAGCGAACCGCGATGCAGCTTCCATGACATCCAGTACACGCCGCTCGGGGTATATTGTAAGCCCCGATCGGTCATAGAAGAATATAACCGTAGGACGAAGTAGTACGCACTGCCTATTGTCAGCCGAGGAGGAAATCGCGAATCTGGGGTACTTAGGCATATACTATGTATGTTAGCTCCGGCCGGAAGGGCGGTGAAGGTTTTGAAGAATGTAAATGTATCGTTTGTCAGACCGGTTGCGTTCCGGTGGTCCGTAAATACCCTCTGCCCGACCCATTCTTGGAGAGCTCAGCTGTCTCCTCGTCGTTTATTTTCGTTTGCATGACGCCTTAATTCGGATCTCTTGCAAGTAGCACGAGTTGCCGTCGTGAGTTTTTGTGTCTCCCCCATCCACGCGGCATCAAGTGTCCTCGAACGCCCAAGAATAGTGAAATAGAACACACATACTCGTAGCGCCGCGCACGTGGAACAACTGTTACCCCGTGTCAGACCGAACGTGTAAGTTGTCTCTGGTTGTACCGCCCTCACGTCACCGCGCGTTCCCGGGTCCTTTGAAAATCGTGGATCACCGCGGGCCAGAGTAGTAGTACTGGTGTACAGCAAGTCGGTCCGGGGGGCTGCGGCCGCAACAGGGGCCATGTCCGAGTCGTGCGTACGCGCTGTCACCCCGGACCGGCTCCGTTTTCGATGACAGAATGGAACCAACACGATCGTTCGCTCTGTCAGTTCCACGGACTTGGCTACTGGCAACCGGCACAAAGATGTGAATTAACCCGTGGGAGATGAAAATTTTCCACTGACATCAACTATGCACTGGCGCGGGGAGCTGCGGTCCTTTTTGTATTTTTTTTATTTGTCTTGTGCGCGGATCCGTGGTGATAAAGGAGACAGGACCACGGGGAAAGAGGGTTCCGTCGTGCGTGATGGGGCAGTCGTGACGGTGGCACAGTGATCACCCATTGACAATTGTTGGGGTAGAGGGGTGTCGGCCGGCGCTTCGATCGAGTTTCATTTCAACCAATTGCTGGCAGTTGATCAATAGGCCGAGGTGTCGCCAGCGATACGCGAGCTCGTTAACCGTCTAGTGGCGAGGATAAGGATGTGGTAGTAATGATACCAGATTCGCGTCGGAGCTTTCTAGGGTCAGCGTTGAAGCTAGTTCCATCATACAACAGTTGATAAATTAGTCTATGTGAATGATCATGCATGTCAAAGGGTAAAAAACACATCAATCCGCATTCGCGAAGAAAGAAAAGGAGGGCAGAGGGAATCGTATCAGTCATGCCGAGTCCGTGGTTGCAAGTGGTATGTATATGGGATAGCTGGGCACCGTCGAACAACAAAAAATATGCGGATGGAGATGTAAGGGAATGGAACTAATTCCGAAGATAGTAACGTATGCAAAAAATAAGTAGAGAAAATGACGATGCTATCAAAGCGCCGAATGAATCATACTTTCTCAGTCGTCCGCTTCGCAGCTATCCGTCTTCGTTTCCAAGCAGGCGTAAAGTCCACGTTTCGAAGCATGACCACTGCGATAGCATATATGACGCCGAAACAGATGGCAGGTATCGTACCGAGGTGATAAGCCTTGACGAGCGCATCCAGAATCTGATTTTCGTATTGAGGATATTGTGCGTGGTCGTCCGCTAGCCCCAGGCCCTGGCCTACTAGTGAAGCCGGGAGTTGTCCTTGGAGTGAATGCGTGAAACTCGTCTCGTACACGGCCGTGAGAAGTGCCGTTGCGAAAGTTCCGCCCAGTGTCCGAAGGAAAGACAAGAAACCACTGATACCAGCAATCTGGTGCGGCTTGACTGACATGGGTCCAACCACGAGCGAAGGTTGGTAAAGAAGGCCAGACGCTATGCCAGTGAATACCGAGTATCCGATGGTACGTGCGACTGGAGTATAACGCCCCACATCAAGCATCAAGCCGCTGCCTAAAGCGTACAACAGACCGCCTGCGAAGCCTATGAGCCGTACGTGACCGGTGAGCGATAAGATATTGGCGCCGAGTACCGACGAAGCACCGAGAGTCAGGATCAGTCCAAACATTTGGATTCCTGACGTCACGAGGCTGGAGCCTTTTACGTCGATGAAGTAACGCGGAAGGAAGAAGACAGCTCCAAAGTAGCCTGCACCGGTGAGAAAGTTGATGAGACATGCAATGGGGATATTTGGTATCCTGAAGAGATTGATGTCGACGACGGGATGTTCGGCCACGTTAAGTTCGTAATAGACGAATACAGGGATGAGACATCCCGCGATAGCGAACAGAGCGATTATAGGTGCAGACTGACGAACAGATCGATGAGTGCCTCATGCTTTGGATCCAAGAACTTACGTTCCAGGGAAATAGTTTGTTGCCCATCTCTATAGCGATACAAATCATACTAGATATTGCAACTGCGAGGACACAACCAACGTAGTCCACTTCTTGCAGTTGCGCGAGGAGGCCGACGCGCTGCTGTCGATGGGGTACAGGATAACGAAGACTAAATGAACCGATGAGCAGAGTGAGGCCGATGAGGATCAGAGTTATCCAGAATATCCATCTCCAGTTGGCGTCGATGGATATGATTGCTCCGAGGACAGGCCCTACGGCCAGTCCGACAGCAGAGGCAAGATTGAAGAATCCCAACCACAGCCCTCGTGTGTCGGGGGTCGTTAGATCCAAAACGATGATTACTCCGACGGATTGTCGCCCTGCAGCGCCGATACCCTGAAGAAGACGCGCGCCAATCAATGAGTCCATGGACTGGAATGGAGCGTGTGTCAGACAAAGCACAATGCTGAATTAGTACGCGAAGGATGCTCACGGTTGCCAGCCCACACCAGACAGTCCCAGCACCAAAAATAACCATTGTACCGAGGAGAACCTGCGCGCGACCAAAAATGTCACTGAACTTTCCGAGGAGAGTCTGGGTGACGGTGAATCCCAAGAGGTATGCGGTTGCGAGCCAGTTCTGGTTTGCGAGATCGCTGAAGTCGGCCCCGATGACATGCATTGCGGTGGTGGAGGTGGTTTCGTTGAGGTAGGCGGTGAAGTTACCGATCCACAAGCTCATCATGATCAAGAAGAAGTGAAGACGGGAGACGACGACGGGGGGTAGCTGGTTTTGGAGTGGGTCTGGATGAACTTCAGGTTGAGTGGAGGAGGAGAGGGGACAAGCGACGACGGTCTTTTCCTCGTTGAGGGCCTCTACGCTGTTGTTCATGGTCGCGCATTGCGACATTCCAGTGGAAGAGCTCGTGAGAGAGGAGAGCATGCAGAGGGATGGAAATGCGAGAGTATAAAAAAGCCGGGCAGGATCATCAACGCATGCGGGGGGCGCGAGCACGCGAGAAGTGAGGAAGGACGGAGAGAAAAGGATTCTCTGAAGGGGAGGACGACGGAGTCCGCAAGAGCGGGAGATGAAAGCCGGGGTAATGGTAGACGAGCCGTGCATTCCGATCATATAAACCCGAGCAGAGAGAAACGTACACAAGGATCCGCGGGGGGCCTGGGATAATTCTCGATCCACTGTGCGGGGAACTACGAGCACACGACGTGGACTGAAAAGGGTCGTAACCCTTCTGGATACATACACGATTCGAGAAGAAGCCGCAGAAAAAAAGGCAAAGCGAAGCATCTTGTGGACGGAGAGAGCGTCTGCAACCGATTAGCCTAAAACTCGAAACAACACGTTGGAACGGACGAGTCCGCGGAAATCACTACACCATCTTGTGTGAGATCTCATTGATCATGAAAACAACACAAAACTTATTCTTGTCAATGAGTCCCAGTACGACGACTGACTTTGCTGAGTTAGTGGCTCCGCATCAAAGTTCGTTGCCATCCGCTGCGCTCGCTTCGGCGTTCTTGAACTTCTGTGTTGCTCGCTGTTCCCCGTTCAGGACGAGTCGAGTCTGCAATCAAAACGTGCCAGCCCAGAGCTGCATTGCGCACCACCAACGCTCGATGGACGGAGCTGCTCGACTGCCTTTTCTCTCTGCGGAACCATAGTTGTTCCCCCCCGTGTGAACGCGAACCCTCTGCCGACGCAGAGCGAATTTTGCCAAGTACTTTATGACACACGCTTCCCCCCTCCCCTCCGCAGACCACCACCACCACTCGTGCCACCGTGGATTCGCCAGCGCGTCCCCTCGCGCGTGCTGCGATACACAACCGGCCTCCTTGGCAGTCCTCCAATTCAATCTGAACATGCCCGGTGGCGGCCACAGAGTCCAAGACACCACCTTGTCAACATGCGGCCGCGGCATCCCGTGTCGGACATGGCAACATCCTTGTCCGCGGCGCTCGCACTTCGTCGTGGGTCCTGTGGCGGGGAGTGCCCGCTCACGAACCAGCTGCTCGTATTACAATTATTCCGTTAGTCCAGGATTTTAGTCACAATTTTTTCCGAATATCACGGCCCTGATCTACGCTGGGCCACCATCCTTCCGGCGGGTACATAGGACGCCGCCTGTCGCTGTCGCCCTCCATCGATATCGATCAGGTCCTCAACTGTGGCTAGGGACATGTTGGGTGCATGTTCGTGTAACCAAGCGAGCGTACGTACTATAATAGTATCGCCCGATCGTACATGTCATGCGTAGGTTTGCTCCAAGATCAGGTCACCATCACCATCACAGGGGGTTCAGGCCGCCATGACGGATCCTCCCGCATACCTTCTCCTTACACGTTGTGCACTCCAGCCTCGTAGTCTTTACTCGACCCAACGCGCGTACTTGCTCCTTCTCCGATTCGATCACTTGCGACACTGCCTCCGCCCGGCTTTCTCAGGATGTAGAATGGAAGGATGCGATTGATCTCAGCGAACCTTGCACGGCCGCCGCCTCTGTCCTTTTTTCCCCCTCATCGTTCGTCCTTGCAACTCCAGGCGCAAACTTGCATGCCAACACGGACAATAGACAACACGTTGCCCGACGATGGGAATCGGACGAGGTCCTCACGAGCTGTATCTAACAAAATTAAATCTTTGTGTTGAGTTTACATTCTCTGTCCAATCCCAGATTGCGATCGTGGGTCTGCTTCGAAGGGTCTTCTCCGAGATCATTTCCCATCCGTTGAGCAACCTGGATACGAAGGCTTCCGACCTCGTGGACGAAACTCGCAGCTTTCGATCCATCGCGGTAACCAGTCCACGAGCGTGTCCTCGTCGTCATGCGAGTGACTCCTATATATTCCGTTCGAAATCCCAGGTGATCCCATTCTGACAATGGGCGTGAGACGATGCGAGGCCAAGGGAGTCTCTGCATCGAACTCTGTTATAAACCTGAAGATGAAATTCGCACGTGGCCAGCGCTCTATATAGGAGTCTGGACGACGAAGCAACTCGAACCACATTCCCAGACTCATTAAAGATTGCTTCCACCAGTAAATGAATCTACACATTTTTTCTCGCAGCATCATATCTTGCCTCTCTCCCTCTAGAAATATTATCCGCTCCCTAGTCCGGACGAGGCATAAAGAGTCCATTTGGAGCTTTGATTTTAATTATTCCAACTGAGCTCGGGTGCGATCATTCAGCATAGCATTGTCGGTACCGCAGAGACGCACTAAAACTCTGGAGACCAGGTGACTGCACGGCGTTCTATGCTTCACGCCGGTGAGTACACCGCTCAATGCGCGCCCCATAGCGCCCTTCCCAGCAGCTTCCGACGGACACATCATTATTGGTAAATGAAATGTTCGTGGGTTTCCGAAAGCTTGTTAGGAGGGGGTACGTGCAACTTCGTGAACAGATGTCCGCCCGTCAAACACAAACTGGGCCATCCTTCCCGCTTATCTGATGGACATTACCTGAGTACTTTGAAACGATTCTACACGGCGAGGAACGGGATGCTGTGAATGCATTCTAGTATACGTATCTGCGCACTCATGCCGAAAGAAACGAGTACGTTGGTTACGATAAGAAGAGAGGATGTGCCGAAATTGCGTCCAACAAAATGATAGTCGTCCGATTTACCAAGGTGATCCTCGGAGGCTAGTGCTCGAAGAAAGAGACCCGCCGTTCGTAAGCTAGGGTTGTCGATTAGATGTACCACCCTGACGGAAGACGGAAGACGGAGACGCTACACACCGCAACGCTGATTTGTTTGTGAACGAGGCATAAGTCTGCGGAAATGGGATGTCATGTTTGGCTTCAGAATTGGGGTCCACAACGTAATAAGACGACTGACAGTCCAGATATGACATCGCACCGTTATTCCGGTCCTCAACGAGCAGATCGCTAAATTCTAACTCCATTCCGTCCATATTCTGGCGAACTACGAGCATCTTGGGAACGCGTCCACGCTGGCCATAGCGGTGGCCGAGGATATATTGAACTTGTCGTGATAGCCGGGTGTCCAGAACAGGGAGTTCCGTCTGTATATAAATAGCACTGAGAGAAATCATCCATCCTGTAACTGGGAAACTGACCAGAATACTCGGATCCAAGGCAACTATATCATCAACGCCGAACAGGTCAATGAGTATCTGGGGTGAAACACTTGCGCCGACCCAGAAGATCATAAATTCCTCGTTGTCTATCAATTAATCATGAGTTGGTATCATTACCTATCGCAGACTCATTTCCGAAATACCTATCAGATAGACACCATGGCCCTCCATGAACATGTGACTGTCCCGCATAAGCGACGGCAAATAAACGTGGCCCGTCGTGGCGTCGGAGTATGCTACCTTCTCGTCCAGATCATGGAGAGCCAGAAGGCGGGGATAGAGGTGCTGCATCGTGCTTCGTACGCCCATTGAAAGGACCTTCTGAGCGTAGTAATTTCGAACGTCCGCGGAAACATTACGGCCTGCATACAATTATGAGCCGCATTTCACTCGACGGCCACCAAGACGAACCTTTTAGGGGTTTGGACTTGGTTATCGCTAGAACGTAGATTGGAAGTGCTCGGAATGCTTCCGGTATTATCAGCTGTAGCCGCGTTAGAAATGGAAGGAAGTCCTTGCGCAACTCGCTTACTTGTGATTGTGCTGTAGCCGCCGCACAGTTCCGCCTGTATCCAAGCAGAATCGAGGAACACTTGTCAGTGATGTCCTCTTTAATTTGGTCCATTCGTCGTAAAGTCAAGCTCGCCATTGCTGTTTGGGACTATGTTAGTGACTTGCCGTCAAGATCTGGTCATCAGCTCACATTCTCGAGCAAGATGACACACCACGGCGTCCATATCAGCAAAACGGAATACATTACCAGCCAGCGCGACCACTTGCAACGCAAGGTTGCAGGTCCGCACTCGTCGCTGGCCGTCGACGGACGTATACAGCACTGCGCATTGCAAATGCGCGTATTGACGTTCATCTAACGTTCGAGAATGCTCGATCAGTGCGGAAACCGCCTTGTCGGAATCAAGAACACCAAACGCAAGGTCCGTGGGCGAACGTTCTTGAAAATTCCCATAGTATTTCGATATACGTAGACCTTTTGAAAGACGGAATGGAAGTGTGAAGTAGACAGAGGGCATGAAACATTACCATGAGAGCACCGAATACGCATTACACAGCTGAATGCGCTGGTCCGTGTAAATAGCCTCCTCATCTGGGAGGCCAGTGCGATCTGGTCATGGACAGGGTTGAATCGAGGGTGAAAAAATAATTCTCCACCAGTAGTGGAAGGAACGACTCCTGTTCACATCATATATCAAGTTCCTTAATCAAGAGACTGAAAATATCATACCGATCGATCCAAGGTCGATAGTTCTACTCATCCCTAAGAACATGCTTACGCCAATGCCTTCATCGGAGCATTCCTCGGCAATAGCACGCCACGCCTGCTCCCGAGGGAGAAAGAGCGTCCGTTCCTTATCTGAACCATAAACGTGGCTCTCATCCGTCAGGGGCTCCAAGGCCCCCGGGCCAATCGTGGGCAGGGTGCATTGAAACGTGACAATGTGACCTCCTCGACCAGCCTGTGGAAATGTTTCAAGGGCATTCTTGCAACAGGAAACCCTATATTGCACACCAATGAAGCGAGCCCAGCTACAAGAGCTCCGCCGAAACAAGATTCTTTGATAACAGTCTGGTCATGGCGTTCTGCTAGGGAACCTATCAGGCCCTCGACGATTGTCCTACCTCGGCATGTCAGATGGAAGGGGACATCACATCAGTCTTGAACATACCTCGACTCCCACGGGTCAACAAAAAGTCCGTCACGCAAAGGAACGAAGATCTCTTCCAAATCAGCCACTATGAGCTGATGTGCGTGGTGGAGATCTGCCTGGTGAACAATTGAGCGTAATTCAGTGCACCATTATGTCTTCCCTTACAGACAAATCGTAAAAGTGTAGAGTTTTGTCGAAGGTAAGTATACCGACTCTACATCCCTGTGGAAAACAGGGCTCGAACGTCGACCCGTCGGCAGTAGTACCTCCGTACAATACGCCCAGAAGAATGGTGCAGACGGAGTGTAAGAAACCAGACTCCACAGCATTGATAGAAACGTCCAAAGCAAACAGATAGTGTAACGGAACTGGCTTTCGGGGTGTCGATGGGGGTGGTTCGGGAGTGAAGTACGTCGGCGTCAACTTGGGTAGAGGAGGTGGCGCCCAATACTCATCAGATTCGACTACGAAGTCAATAGTACCCTTGTTCAACTCGGGGCGGTTGGCGTGGTCCAGACGCATGAGATTGGCATCTAGATTGCTGAAATAGTCCTGTGAAACTGAGCCGCTGGCTCATTCGTGAGCCACAGAGAGATCAGAGATATCACGAACCTTCTGTTTCGTGGGAGCACAGATTACATTTCCATTTGCTACCACCCGCTACCCAAGAACACCAAGGATTAATATACCCCCTGCACTGGGCACACCTGGCAGGACCACTTGGACCGCAGCCGACGAGAGGGATAGATTCTTCTCGGGGGTCGAGATCCGCAAACGGTTGCACCACTACGGAGAGGGGTATAACGCATTCTCGAGTGAGCTGGGCAGAATTTGGTAAATTCCAAGTCGAGACACGTATATGCCGAGGGCTCGAATTGCCTGTGTCAAGTACGCATCAGCTACGAGGACAAATTGGTGACCAAGTAAAAGACGGCCTTTGATAAACCACGCCTGGGCATAAATGACTTGAACATTGACTCTCACCTTGATCAAAGGAAACGAAATCCGTCGTTGAAAGCGGTGGGTTGTTTCCTGGCAATGTTGTATGTAATTGCTTCTCCCATATTTCCTTGTCTCCCTCGATGCAATCGATTGGGGATGGAATCTGGTTGGGGTCGATACGGGCACGTAGACCTGCAACAGCAGCTGAGAACTGGATGCTTGACGAAAAGTGCTGACCTGCCTCTATAAGGCTCCCCAGCGCTGTGCGGAGGCTGCGGTATGTGCTGAATGGGCATGGGGCCGTGGTGAGCGCAGAGGCTAAAGTTGTGGTAGACGTTCAAAGCAAACCCATTCGTTGCTCAAGTTGCGTCGTCCCTGAGGACGGCAAGTCGAATGCCATGCCAAATCGCCAAATCGAGCCTAGCAGTAGGCTACGAGCAGAGCCACAGGGCATCTCCACCACCACTGGCACCTCCCGCAGTCCACCCACAATTCCCCGCCAGGGCACGACAAGTAGCCACCTCACGCGCGCATCAGCCGTGCCTGCAAGGCGGTCCCACCCGCCCTCGCAGCTGACCCCTTTTAGGCCACCAGGTAAGCAGACCCCCGTCTCCCGTATTCGTTCCGTATCCTACGCTGATATCGCAACACTTTCATTCGACTTCGTTTCTACGTAGATATTCGTACCCGATAAGCTAACGGATACCATGCCGGTTCATCGATCGACTACAGTCTTGCCTTTGCATCGTCTGCTTCCCACATGCTCCAGATAAAACCCTGATCGGGAGGAATACCAGACCTAACTACATCTTCGTACGCCCTCTTCACGTTCTGCGCCCCGCATACCCTGCGCATAGTGATCCCCCAGGTCTTGCAGTCCTGCATGAGTCCGAACCATGCATCTTTTTGCAACCGAGTGATCTCCTCAACAGTAAGCTGCTTCCTACGTATCGCAAGCCACTCTGGCATGAAGAACGTTTCGAGGGTCGACGGAGCACTCTGTGAAGAGAAGTCGTTTGTGGTCCACTCTGCAACCGAGTCGCTCTTGGACGAAGGCGAGAGGTTGGTGAGGCCGAGCGCGATAGAACCAACGAGGCCCGACTGAGCCTCAGAAAAGTGGTTCCATACTCGCGCATTCAATCTCTCGTTGCCCGCAACGTCGAAGTAGATCCACTTTTTCGATGGTTCATTCATCACAGTCGCGTTCTCGAACCCATCGTACTCCAATACGTGGTCGTATAAACCGAGGTTCTTCGTGAACGCGGAGTTTTTCTTGGACGTGAGGCCAACAATCTGTCTGATCGGACAGCTGTCGCCTGTAGAGGCTCTTCGCTTCCGGATGAGATATGCCAAACAGAAGGCCGTCTTGGCTGAAGCAGAGGAAATAAGGATTCGGGAAGCACCGCCACGATATTGCGAGGTATTTATCCAATCTTCGCACCAGAAGGAAGTCCAGAACAAGGGGCGATAAAGCATACTGAGGTCCTCTACACTGGGTGATGGGTCGTAAAGGAAATCCTTAGAGCATCTGGTAACTTGGTTGTAGGGTCGTCTGTCTACAACATGGTGAAAAAAGGTACAAAATTCGCACTGGTAGGACGATACCTTCGGGCAAATCCGGACGAGAAACAAAGAATGCGTATGAATTGACGTCGGACAGTGAAACAGAGAAGACTAGGAAACGTGTAGACGCGAGATATCCATAAATACGTTCGCCGATGTGGATCGCAGGATGGGTCGAAGCGACTACATTTCCAAACCCCCATACCGGAGTCACACCATGGGTACTGGGTGATACACCTGATTCCGGATCTTCTGGAGCCTTGTGGTAGTCGAAATATCTGCGCAGATGCACGTCAATCTCAGCGTACATATGACTTTGGAAGGGAAGCAAGCATACCGGAAATGAGGGACCTCGCCGAGGGCCTGATAGGTGATGTTGTTGGCAGAATATCCAAATCGGTCGACTTTTATTAGCACGTGGTTAACAGGCAAGGTCATTGGAACGGGCGACTTGGCTAGGACTGTCGTAACGCTGGGATCCAGCCCGGAGGAAAGACGAGGATGGCAAATGGTCAGGTTGACTTGAGTATTCATGATTGGGTAGGCAATGACAACCCACCACCATAGCGCCAACCTTGGACCATATATATATGGATTTACTGAGGCACCGCAACCGAGAACCCCCCATTCGTACATTCTAAAATAATATATTCATACAGTTTTTGCAAAACTGACGCTCCGCATAAGGATACCAAAGGGACACTGCCAGCGGGGTCACCGGCATATGGGGAGGAAGCCCAAGAAGGAGAAAAAGAACTCGTCATGAAGACGACGAATTCCGCAAACCGTGATCCAGCATCAAAAACGGAACGGACACAGAAAAGAAACTCTGTCATCCAAAAAACGAGCATGAAGAATTCTGCTGATTGACCACAGCACTTGGGAGGGTATTGCGCGAGGTAAGAAAACGAATGGGTAGCGGACATCAGGCCTGGAATCAACCGATACGATGCGCCGGGAGTCTAATATGGTGGTTTTTTGAAGTCGTCGTTGATGGCTTGAGCTTCAGGATCGAATTCGACACTTTGGATAATCCTTCCTGTAACATCATATTGCGAATCCGGGCGGTTGACGAGAGGATTCATCTGATGCACCCGTCGGATTGATCAACAGAAGCCGCCGACGTGAGGGAAAGAGGACAGACCTGGATGTGAACGCCATCACCTTTTTTCACGGAGATGTGATGAGCAGACGGCGAAAAAGGGGGTGTGTGGAATGCAACCGCCGACTGTGCACTAGAACTATATGGCTAACATGTCAGGCGTGGAGGAACCAGAGCTTCAGACATACGCACCTAAATACCTCCGCATTTAAGGTAGTAAAGTTGGTCAGTCTCCGGACCACTCGACAGGCCACTATCTGATTCATGAAGTGAGCCTATATTCGGCAAAATAGTCCAATAGATATACACTTACGCTAGACGCAATTGCAGCGGGAACGTTTGCAATGATGGACATCACTGCATTCAAGTTAAGCAACATAAAAATCTAGAAACAAGGCCGATGATCAGTGAGCATGGCACTAGGAAGCCGACACGAAGCCCGAATGTGCCTACAGTCGCGAGGAGGTTCGCCAAGAATCTACATTCGTTAGCTCTAGCCAGGTTGTTTATGATCACATATGCAGGCTTACGCAATGAGAAAGTATATCAACCCATCACCGAAAATAAGCTTGATAAGTCTTGACTGGCCATTAGCGGGGAACGCAAGTTTCCACGCAGTCAAGCAGAGGACGATCAAATCGAAGACCATAGAGTATATGAAGCTGATAGCGAGAATTCGATTGTCGGTGTACGTGATGACACAAGTATCTTGGATCCAATCAGCCTTGAGAAGAATCCCTAGAGACTGGGATATAAATATGTCCGGTACATTGTAAGGCTACTTACCATGTAGCAAGAACGACCAATGACCAAGAATCACCAGGATCAGGAAGATCATGATATACATATTTTGTGACCATACGGCCATTCTGAGGGAGCATGAAGAACACTATACAAGCTTGCGTCAATCAACTTACGTTCTGATCGAGAGATTTACACTGGCCAACCCGATGGCAGCGTTACCAAATACTTGGTTGAACGTATACAAACTCTGACAATCGATCTCCGTCCTGACGTTGAGAGCGACGGTACTGTGGGGAGCCTCGATATTGGCATTACACCAAAGATCGGAGAGAAATTGGACGTACATTCCTATGAGGGCGAACAGTAAACAATAACGACCGGCAAAGTAGAATATCTGAGGAGTGGTTCAAGGGTGGTCATTTCTCGTTGACTATTAGCGGTAAACGGACGATTTTACCAATGGCCATCTGAACCTTTTCTTTCCAGATATAAACAGCCAGTCGAAGTTGAGTGAAGTGACGAACTCCCATCTAAAGATAAGAGTAAGATAGAGTATATGCGCAAATTCCGGGTGCGACTTACATATAGAGGCCCAAGAGAACATGCATGAAATTATTGAAGGCGACTGACGATGACTTCGGTCAAAAACTGAGATTCCAGAGGCGATCCTCACCCACCGGCGTCGGACTGAACCTCCTCCGGCGATTTCCAGTCAACCATTGGTGGCTTCAGTAAAGGGTCCGGAATCTGACAACAGCGAGGGCGATGAGAATGAGGGTGTACTAAAAGAATAGAGCCCACTCTTAAAGGATATTGCGCCCTGCCGTCATTTTGGCGATGGCGCTTGGGCGGTCGACTGCCCGTGCCAATCATTTTGACTCTGTTGCTGGTCCGCTTTGAAAATTTTGCATAAGATGGAAATCCGATTGCCAGACATGTACCTGTTACCATATCTGTTATATTGGTGCTTCCTCAATGGTGTGATCGAGGTCGTTTCACTTGTCTTCCCTTCCAAAAGTTGCTGAAACCTCGTGGGCGGATGAGACAATTAATATTCATGCTGATGCTAAAGCATCAGTCCTCGCTCAAACCAGAGATTCAAACCGCCTCATCAGACCAAGGTCTGCAGCACGAACACGGAGTGCCACTTCGAATTGAATCCCATCTGGAACTGGTATCGCTTCGCGGCTTTACGACTAACATGGCATTGAGTGCGGTGCACGGAGAGAGAGCTCAGGCTGCGATTCCCGTGCGTACGTGCGTTTGTAGTAATCAGCAGGAACAATAAGGATGTTCAGGGTCGTCTCTGCCCTTGGCAAAATCAAGTTCAGTTCCTCACCATGTGGCCGGCCCATCAGTAATGATTGGTGGTTGTAGCCAACTAAAAATTCGGGTTGGGGGAAGGTCGGATCGCTTTTGCTGAGCCAGAGTGTTGAACTTGTAGTAGTAGTATGCAGGCGGAGACTCTTTTTTTTCGATTCGCAAATTTGGCCGCAAATTCTCATTTGATGCGACCTCCAACTATGGGTTCAAGTTACTGTCACGGTGGACTGTGGCCACTTTCAAAGCGGGCTGTTCTTGAAGCAACAGCCGGACAGAACAGGCTTTCGCTAGATCAGCCAGATTACGAGGTCCCGTGGAGTTTGAACTGCCAGTCCTGACACGAACTCCAGCCAGAACCCCAAAAAAATTTTGACCTGAGAGCTAGGCTCCGCTCGAGTGTGCCGTGAGGAAACCCAGACCCATGTCATCGAGCCAGTTTTTGTGGTATTGTAACTGACAACCCAAAATTTAATCCATAGCCTCCCATCAATGTTCAATCAAGCCTCCGCAGTCATGCTGCCGCTTCTCAACGTACGTCGGTTATTGCGAACACTTAAGCAGAAAAAGTACATTTCTAGAAGTCGAACAGGAACTTCTCCGAACACACGGAGGTAGAACTTATGGACTGCAACCCCCCGTTACTGGCGAGTAATCCCGTCTACCCTGAACAAACAAGGATCTCCGTTCCCTCAACACCTTTCGATCATAAAGACCCTGTTGCCCTGAGCAGATTTCCCTGTGGACGTGGACAAGGAGATAGATTTACTCTCCTTCGAGTATTCTTGTTGTCCACGACGCCGTCTAGTTCTTCCGTAGGGTTTCTGAGAAGGTTCGCTAAGGAACACTACGCTTTACGTGGCATCTTCAAATTCGAATCCCCGCTGACGGGCATTGGGCATCTCCGCCCTGAACTTTTCTCAGAGTCGAACTGCGTATCCAGCCCGACTGTGCCTCTCCGATTGGATAAGATTTCCTTATTCATATCTTGATTCCATCCTTCTCGTGCTATGCCATAACTTAGTGGTCAAAAGGCTTGGTTGTTTTTGGACAACATTCGTCTGGTCCTGCGAATGAGTTTGTGGTTTATTCCAAATCTATGATTAGAATATGCTACGTCAAACCCACTATGTAGCCGCGGCACAGTATGCGATGACCCTCCTTTTGGTGAGTGGTGCCTTCATTGTAAGTTCGATGGGACATATGAGCACAGGTAGACTTCGAGCAGTTGCATATTAGGCACCTATTTCATTCGGTGTTTGCCGTGGAAAGTAAAATGATCCTAATAGGAAGAGATCTGACCTCATAAGATGGTCTCCGAATCTCTAAACTGGACTGAGGACTGGGTCGTGTTATTCGGAGAGCCGAGCGAACCAGGCAACGCTCCTTAGTCACTTCAATACATCGAACGGAAGGTTGGACCTCGGTGATTACGTTGGTCGTCAGAAGTTAACCTAGCAAAGAAGGTCGAAGAATGATCGCGACATCCTCGGACAACCAAGCGTCGCGGTGCATTAGCGCCATCCAGTGATCATGTACAGGCTTGTTGCCTAAGGGTGACACAAGCATGTAAGTACAACTGATGTTTGTACTGAGTCGAAGTTGAGCAAATCTTTTGGCGCAAACATGACGAGAAGTGTAACGGAACCACTCTCGATCGAATGCGGGCTTTCTCTTTCACCTCCGCGCGACTATCTTAGTACCTTGAAGCAATCTGCCGGGGATGTTTTGACACTAGCATCATTGCCGCGTGTTCTTGCTTCCTTGTCAACCCACCGTGTGCTAGGATGTCCGTTAGCGGACAAAGAATCTTGTGAAGCGATTCAGCGGTTTTTAATGTGGGCCTCTGGGCGGATTTCTTTATCCTACCTTCCCTTCCTTATTTCAAACATCCGTCGCGGCTTGCCATTTTTTCGCCTCTGCTGACTCTGTCCCGTCGAAATGACCCTCTGGCAATCGCTATCCGAGCTTTCAACCGACTTGGGTAAGTAAGTGGATATACCCATCTTCCATCTTTGCGATGAAGGGCCTTTCTGCAGTGGTTTTCGACAGATTGATGCATGCGTTGCTCGGTCTCTACGGGTAAGGAATCCGGACTGATCTAGTATCTCAAATCTTGAACTGAGAGTATCCTTATCACCAGGTGGGAGATCATGCTTACTCTCGATTTCGACTGGGCTGTTATTTCCGGAAAACGTAAATTTCGTTGGCCCCTTGTAAGTTGAGTGCATGTGATGAAATCAGATGGCGACAACTATGCCATGTTGCAGATTTTTTATTTCGCTGGACGATATCTGTTGTTGTTCGCGATGATCGGGATGTACGGGGACTTGCAATTAGTCCTGATTCAAACTTCATTGACCTGCATCATAGATTGATTTCACTTGATACACCGAGGTGAGTCCAATCCCCATTTCCCCATTTATCACACATTCAACGGAAGACGTAGAGAGATCAATTGCCAGGCTCTGTATGTGTTCAACCAGGTTCGTAGTCATTTGGGCATTGGTGGAAGGAAATTACTAACTTTCACGGGAGCTCGCTGGTGACTCCGCGCTTGGCCTGGCTAGCATCAATCTTTCACTTCGCACGTACGTCTTTTGTCTTGCTTTTTATGCGCTGCTCGTTGAAATTACCACAGTATAGCAATCTGGTCTCAGAACAAATGGGTGGTTGGTGTCATGGTCTTGCTTATCCTCGGACACTGGTCCCTTATCTTGCAAGGAATGCTAATGTATGTTTTGGTCTCGAAACACATATTGATGCTATTTATAGGTGTTCTGCTCAAGGTGGTCTGGATCGAGGGTGTTGGCTGTACGATCGTGAAGAGTAACACCACCATTCTCGCTGCCACCTTTATCTATTCCATGAGTTTCGATCTCGTTGTTCTCTGCCTGACGGCATACAAATTGGCATGGAGTCGACGCATCTCTGGAACCTCCGGAATACACAGTAAGCTGGTTCGTATGGTGTTCTCGGATGGTTTAGTTTACTTCATTCTTGCGTATGTTTTTCGCGCCTTTGCTGAGTTATCGGGCGACTTATGCGAGACAGTTTCTTGGCGAACTTGATGGCTACCATATTCATGATCATCAACCTGAATGCCGTCATGAGCGTCATATTCAATGTTCCCGCAGCCATCGCCTCAACAGTACGTCCTAACATGTCACCATTTGCTGTAGCTGATTTCTTTCCTGCTGTAATGCATAGGTTATGGCTTCGCGCGTGGTCAGACGGCTCTATAACTTCAATCTAGCAGTCCCAGAGGTATAGTAAGTAGCGTAGTTTCTCGGCACTGTCAGCAGTTCATCCCAATCACTCAGTCGCTCCGACGAGAGGTCAGGGGGGGTGGTGTTCGCCAATTCACACCACTCACGTGCAAGGCCCGTGAGAGAGCCTACGGCTATCCATGTAGAAGTGAGTGAGTAGTTCCTGCAACATCGTGGCCGCCTGAACGTTGGGCGCTGGCAGGTCGACACACACCATCAAACACATTCGCTGTCAGATGTCCCACAATACGCTATGAAGCCCAGCGGTGACTTTCTCTCTCTCAGCGATAAAGAAGAGCATGCCAAAATCGCACAGGTTTTCTGAGTGTGGTATAACCCAGTTGGTTTTATATATGTGATGTAGTCTGCAAACAATACTTTGAAAAAGCGCTCGGGAGGGATAAACATGCTACGTTTGTCTTCACAATGCGTTATATCTGCCATAGAAGTCTAGCCATTCGTTTTGATTTTTTCAATTCCATTTGTTTGTTGCCTTAGAGGGAGGGAAACAGTAGTGGCATCGCGGCCCGGACCAAGGTCAATCGTGACTGTGACTGTGTGTGACCTACGTGTTCTCGACGCGTCTTTTGTTGGTGCGGTTGGCCGTTCCCCTAATTCGGTGACGATGCCGCTCGTTCGTATCGAGCTATCCAACTTCAAATCATATCGGTGAGTCTCAGTGTTCATTGTTCGTACATACAGTGGGACATATCTTTATAGCGGCCACCAAGTCATCGGCCCATTCAAGAACTTTACCTCTATCATCGGACCAAATGGCGCTGGAAAATCAAATCTCATGGACGCCATTTCCTTTGTGCTCGGTGTAAAGAGTGCCCAGCTCCGAAGTAGCCAGCTGAAAGACTTGGTTTATCGAGGTCGGCGTCTCGCGCGGGGTCCCACTGAGGGCTCGGAGGATACACAGGACCGGAACGACGCGGAAGACGACAGCGACGGAGAAGATAACCATGGCGAAGGTACCGCAAATAAAGCTTGGGTTCTCGCTGTCTACGAAGATGGAAATAAGAAAGAATGGTTGTTCCAGCGCACGTGCGTCTCTTGACCTGCTCTTGCTAGTTTGGGGATCTCACCGTCTTATAGCATCTCCACCACCGGTGCATCCGAGTATCGTCTCAATGAACGAGTTGTTACGTATACTGTTTACAATGCTGCTCTTGTTTCTCACAACGTCCTTGTCAAAGCAAAGAACTTTCTTGTTTTCCAAGGAGATGTGGAAGCCGTCGCTTCTCAGTCACCGCGAGAACTTACCCGGCTCATCGAACAAATATCTGGTTCTCTCGAGCTGGCGGCAGACTATGAGAAGGCCAAAGAAGCACAAGAGCGAGCGACCGAGAATGCCACTTTCAATTTTACGAAACGGAGGGGTATTACTGGCGAGATAAGACAGTATAAAGAACAAAAGGGTGAAGCAGAACGTTTTGAGGGGCTATGTCAGGAACGGGTTCGTGTTTTTTGTGATATCCATTGTGGAGGTCGCTTATATGCACCCCTTAGGATGATCTGATTCTGCGGCGCATCCTATACAAATTGTTCCACATCGAGGAAGCTCTTGAAGCCAATGCCAGAGATATCCAGAAGAAATCACGAGCCCTTGCAGGACTACGCGCAGAGCAGCAACAACATGACAAAGCGCTTGAAGATGCCCGTACTGAACAAGCCAAGGCCCGCACCGCCGTTGCCAAAGAAGAAAAGAAAGTCAAAAAGGCCGAAAAGACCGTTGAATCCAAGGTCAATGAACTTTAACTTCTGATTTATATTATTTCTTGACACCTGTCTAGGAGCCTGACTTGGTCGCAACCGACGAGAAAATCAAGCATTCCACCAGAAAGACGCAGAATGCTCAAGCTACTCGTGATCAGGTTGAAAAGGACGAGGAACGCCAACAAGCTAAGCTGAACACCCTTAATCGTGATCTCCAAACCGCGCGCAGAGCTGCGGATGAAGCTACAGGTTTGTTGTACCGTTTTCTGGATATGAGGATTTTATCACTATGTCATACCATAAGAGGCATACCGTCAGGCATCCCAAGGTAATACAGCTTTGAGTGAAGAGAGCCTTGCGCAGTACCGCGCATTGTGAGGCCGTTCTATTATCGCGTAATCAGTGCATTTCTCACCTTTGAATCGAAAATAGGAAAGTACAAGCAAGTATGTTGGCGGTTTCCGAACGCCAGTCACTCGAAATGCTGGGGAGAGAAGAAAAGACAGCTTTGCGTACTCTTGCTCAATTGCAGAGTCGAATGGAAGAGATGGAAACCAAAAAGAACAAGCTCAGTGAAGATGCAGTTTCTCAAGCTGGCAAAAAAGATGAGGTAATTCGGCTAGCACGGTGTTAGGCCATTTGCCTGATGGACGTTGTTAGCTCGAACAAAAACTAGCGACTTTGCAAGCTGACTTAGCTCGTGCTAAGCAAGAGTACGACAATCATCAGAGTGAGCGGACTCGCATAGCGTACGTATCCATGATTACTCCGACATTTTCATTAACCTAAACGCTCTCCATAAGCCGCCTTGAAACCGAAGCAAACGAAAAGCTCACGGACGTCTATCAGCGTCTGCTCCAAGCAGGGGTTGATAGGACTGAATCAGAACGGGAGGTCAAGCTCAAGGAAACTCTCGCAAGCTTGCAGCGTGTCTTCCCAGGTAGGCTTGTGCCTTTGAATACGAGTCTTAATGTCGTGTTATGTTTTTGAAAAACCGTAGGTGTTAGGGGCCGAGTGGTAGATCTTTGCAAGCCCACTCAGCGGAAATATGAGACTGCTGTTTCTGTGATTCTGGGAAGGAACATTGATGCGGTGGTCGTAGACGAGGAGAAAACTGCGATCGAATGCATCGAGGTTGGTCCCATCCATCCGCCCCTCTCCATCTCAGCTTATTCCATCTCGAAGTACTTGCGAACGCAACGAGCTGGGCAAGCCACTTTTTTGCCTCTCGACACGATCTCAGTGAAACCTGTTAATGATAAATTTCGCTCTTTCGCCAAAGGAGCTCGACTCGCCGTCGATGTTATCCAGTACGAACCTGCAGTTGAACGGGCGATGCACCACGTGTGTGGGAATGCTCTGGTATGTGATACGATGGAAGTAGCCAAGTATGTTTGTTGGGAGAAAGGTCAAGAGGTCAAAGGTAAGCGGGCGAGAGGAGCAAGGATGCCTTGATCTCATCCATAGTTCAAGCCGTCACGCTCGATGGAACAATTATCCATAAAAGCGGGTTAATGACGGGTGGGCGAAGTACGCATGGGTCTGGAAAGAAATGGGAGGAAAAAGATGTGCAAGGTCTGTTGATGACTCTACAATCTACTAGTGTCTTACAAAGGAAAGCTTAGGTCTTGTACGCCTCCGAGACAACCTCCTCGCACAACTGCAGGAACTCAACCGCTCCAAGCCGCGTGGCAAAGCTGATGAAAACATCATTGCTGAGATAACGAGGCTAGAGAATGCTATCACCGTGACCAAGGACGATTTGGTTCGTACACTTACAATTTGCATTGTATGATCGCTGGATCGATCACTTACGAGGTCTCAGAGTGCTTTCAAACTTCGCTATAATGGCACAAAAGATGAGCTCAAGCATGTAGAGCGCGAGTTGAAAAAGCATGTACCCGAGCTCAAGAAGGTCAGCAATTGTCCATGTTTCCTTCTTATTTGATCCGATGACCTCTACCTCTGCACAGGCCCAAACTGCTCATACCTCACTGACTTCGCGAATATCGACGCTGCAGTCGGTTATCGACGAAGCCGAGCATGACGTCTTTGTCTCTTTTTGCGCCAAGATCGGTGTTGATCACATCCGAGAGTACGAAGAACGTCAGCTCAAAGTGGCGGAAGAGGAGAGTCAAGCTCGAAACAGATTTGATCAACAGATCGCTCGCTTGACACACCAGTGCGAATCTAACCTCTCACCAACTTGATTATATTGTTAACACCGCTGCGTTAACTTGCAGAATTCAGTTTGAGGAAGAACAGTTACAGTTTACTCAGAACAGATTGGCGACCCTCAAGAAAACCCAAAGAGACGAGGAGGCGAAAGTCATCGAGTTGGAAGAACAAAAACATCAGATCCAAGCTGAGATCTCTTCGGGCCAAGAAGCGATCGAGAACCTCCGGATGGGACTCCAGGAACTCAATGAAGCATTGGAAGAGAAGAACAAGGTAGTCGAACAGGTGAAGAAAACGCATGCGCGTGCGGCCAAGGTGCTTGACCAGGCGCTCAAGGAGATTGGGTCGATGGTCCGTGTTCTTCTGACCATACATTCGTCATCGATTAGTTCCTGATGAATCGCAGAACGATGAAATCGAAAAGCTGGCACTCGAACGGTCTTCCATGTATCGTAAATGCCGCCTCGAGGACCTCAGGTTACCGCTTGCGGCAGGTAACTTGAAGAATGTACCCATGGAAGAGGTGAGAGTTTCAACTATTGCAAATATTGGGGTGTTCAAGCCATCGCAGAACCTACGTGACGAAGTGGCCATGGATGTGGACGAGGACGAGGATAGCACTCAGCGACCTAAGCAAGTTCAGGACTACGGTATTGAAGTTGACTTTGATGTACTAGATGATGAAGAGCGTGAGGTAAGTTTAGGTTGAGTCCAACTATACATAGAGCAGAACTCAGCACTCTCAGAGTAACAACCCTGAAATGCTCGCCGAATTCGACGCATCGATCTCCAAACTAAACTCAGATATCGAACGTATGGCACCAAATCTGAAAGCGATAGAAAGACTGGACGATGTTGAGGCCCGACTTGTCGAAACTGAACGTGAGGCCGAGAAGGCACGCAAAGATTCTAAAACTGCGAGAGATCAATTCAATGACATCAAGCGCCAAAGGTGGTCTTTCTGAGTCGCAGGATTTGCCAATATGTTGATCATCCGTGGCAGATGTGAACTGTTCAATAAGGCGTACAATCACATCTCTGAACGGATTGATGAAGTGTACAAGGACCTTACAAAGGGCAAAAGTGCGCCCATGGGAGGTGTTGCATATTTGAGTCTAGAGGACAGCGAGGTAATCATAGAAAAACTTGGCCATTTTCTTGGATATTGATTTAATTCTATAGGAACCCTATACTGCTGGAATAAAGTATCATGCCATGCCGCCGATGAAACGATTCCGAGATATGGAACAGTTGTCAGGCGGAGAGAAGACTGTCGCTGCTCTAGCACTACTTTTCGCAATCCACAGGTGAGCTCCATTAGAGGCATCTAGTTATGCTCTTCATTTAAACCCCTCAGTTATCAACCTGCACCGTTTTTCGTCCTGGATGAAGTAGATGCAGCCCTAGACAACACCAACGTCGCCAAGATCGCCAATTACATACGTTCTCAAGCATCGGACGTCTTTCAGTTCATCGTCATCAGTCTCAAAGGTTCATTGTATGAACGCGGTCACTCGTTGGTGGGCATCTACCGAGACCAGGATGTCAACAGTTCGCGGACCCTTACGCTAGACGTGAGT
The DNA here is from genome assembly GCA_038089755.1 of Leccinellum rugosiceps. Lineage (NCBI taxonomy): Eukaryota > Fungi > Basidiomycota > Agaricomycetes > Boletales > Boletaceae > Leccinellum > Leccinellum rugosiceps. The sequence continues at coordinate 22,234 of JBBPLL010000067.1, read as the reverse complement.
GTTACCAGGATTCTATTGTGCTTTATGAGACTGACGAGCCTTGAAGTTGACCCAGTACGATGAATGAAGCAAGTATTCCCTGCGTTGTCGTTACAGTATTCTTATTGCTTTGTTTTGTCGACTTGTCCATCGTTGTTACACTGTGTCCCTATTTGTTGGTAGACTTGTTCATGGTGAAATCTGTCAGTCCAATGCAACACGGCTATATTATCTTTGCCCTGGAGATTGCATGCGGATCCCCAAACTGTATGTGTGACGAGTTGTCTGCAGTCCGACTTTTTTTTTTTCAAGTACTAGAAGAGCACGTCTTATGTAAACCGATGGATGCTGCCACCCAAGTCTGCACTTCGGATGAACGCCGCGATGGGTTCCTCGTCCTACCCTCGCTCGGCCGTTCTTGTTCTCGGACAATCTTCCATTTACTCGCTTCTCCCTTCCTCGCTTTTTGCCCAAGTAGAATCACTTCTACAGAATGGCAGATTAGTAGAGGCGGCGGAGCTGTTGGAACGGGCCTCGCCGGCCGATACTGCGCACGGAAGCACAAGTTCGGATGACCAAGTGAGTTGGTGTGTGTGATGCTCGAACTCATTCGCTCTAACGAGAATTGGCCAGAGGGAAACACTATGCTTTATGCACCAATGCGTTGCCTTCGCGTTCATGCGTCAGACCAGATTCCGAGAAGCAACAGCCCACTTTATCAAGGGAACTATCGACCCTCGTATCCCTGTCTCATACTTTGACGAACTCCGCCCCTCTTTATTCGGTGGACCTCCTGTTCACGAAAAAGATGATAGCTCGCCTTCAACAGACGTCGGGGAGGGTTCTGTCGAGGTCGAGGTCTGGGATGGCGTCAGAGAATACATGCCTGATGAAACAAACGTAGATGACATCAGTGAGTCAGTTCGCATTTGTCTTCTCTTCCCCTCCCCCATCGCCCTACACCGCGTGTCAGCTCGCGTCCCTCCCAACTTCCAAGCACCAATCGACCTGCCGGCAACTCACCTCTTTCCTCTCTTCCCACATCTCTCACGACTCTCGTTCTTGCCCTCATCTGCAACGAATAAAATAATACAATGCATGGGCACTGACGTCAGTCGCCACCAACTTAGTCAGGAATTATTCCCCTCACTTGCGTCCCCGCGCAATACCTGGTTCACCAGTCGAGGATGACCCTGCTGGCATTGAGCCATCAACGTCCGATTCCTGCGCGTCGAGTGGGACGCGTACACATCCAGCAACGATCACAATGCGTGAAGTGCTAAGGGGGGAAGCCAACGAGATGGTGAAAAACATTTTAGTTTCCGTGTTGGGGAATAATGAGATATGGTCAAGAGATATTATCGAAGTAAGTGTTGCACGTTTTGCACTGCTTGTCCATTTGGGCGAAGGGACATCAAGGAATGGTTTATCATTTGGCACTTAACTTACTGTGTTGACCACTTGTTTCCTCGGCCATATCCATTATACATTCGTACTTTGGCCACTATTCTGACGCCGTATTGTTCCCCTAGATGACATCGACAGCCCTCGGCCTTCTCTATGCCCATGGACGGGATATCACCTCTCTCTTGGCACTATTTGCCCTTCCTCCCTCCGCTCCGTCGGCCTCCTCGCATCCCGTCTCTCGGTCTAGTTCGCGACCATCCTCACGTCTCGCTTCTTCATCGCATACATACCCCTCTAATAGCTACCAAGCTTCTGTTCCGCCATCTCCATTATATACAGGACACACTTCCAACCCTTCGCAGACAATACAGCTCAACCATCAGGAAACTGTGCTCCCATTCTGCCCGCAAATATTAGCACCCGTGCTTTCGAAGTTGAAGCTTTGGGGTGCATTGCTGGAGATGTGGAAAGTCTGTAGGGACGCCGAAAAGGTCGTGGACATTTTGGTTGGGTAAGTGCTCTTCTGTATGTCGGGGTGTGACCCCGATCGCATTTACATTTTCAAAATCACGAAACAGTCTCACGGAAGGAACTCATGTCGACCCTTCGGTTGCCGATCCACTCGAACATATATTCACAATACTTTGTCCCCCACAGCCTGATCCATCCACTTCGGCGATCGGAACCGGTCTGAGTATAAGTGAACACGAGCGATCTCGCTTGGTGAAGAAGTGGGCAGCTTGGCTTACTGGGAAAGATATCGAAAGAGGCCTGAAGGTGCATATATGCTTTCCATCCTGTTGTGCATTTGCATTTTACTCATATGTTTCGGTACTTGTTTCGCAACGGTTCTTTGGCTCTTATCATACAGCTATTGACATCCTCACAACCAGCGCGGCATCGTCGACCCACTGGTGCCGCTGGCCGTGGAAGGGACAGAGCAGCAGACCGAGAGAAAGACGCCCAAAGAGCGGACGAATTGACCATTCTATCCGAGCTCCGAAATACTAGCCCACTTGCTGCGAAGCGATATCTGGAGTGGTTGATTATTGGTCGAGGGCTCGGAAGAGGTGGGAAAGAAGCGACGGAGGAGGGAGAATTATTCGAGGAACTGGTATGGAACTATGTAGAGGAGGTTTTGGAGTACGTCCAGGATGAGAGTGTCGGGAAGCTTTGGAGGGCGAAAGGTTCGTGGGCACTAGTGATTTGCATGGATCATAAAACCTGCATGCTCACACGTCGTTCATCATAGCGGTGTCGTATGCCTCTTCTCTAGGCAGCTCGGCAACAGCATCTTCGCCACTTCCACCTCCATCAAAATCGGATTTTCTGCCTTCACCCAACCACCCGACTCTGTCCCAGCGTTTACCATTCCTGTCTTATTTCGCCTCGACGACTCCTGATTCCCCATCAAAGCGTGCGCGCATCAAGGGACTGCTACTTCTTCAGTCCCTTAGGGAGGCTAAAAAAGTCGTCAGTGACATACAGGACAAGATAACACATGGGGGATGGGACAAGGTTCTCGGTCTTGAGATGGCCATCTTACACTCGAAGGTATGCCATGCCTCCATCTTCTCCACTCTCATATTCACGGCGGTACGAACACATGACTATATCAGACCTCCTCTGCACGGGTCACTCTCAAGACACTACATAATTTGCGGGACACGTCAACGACCGAGGCGTATGCGTCGAGCGGTGGGTTGACCGGAGTAGTTAGCACTAAATTAGGCGTAGGCGCTGCGGAAGGGTGTGGCTTGTCTGATTGGAGCGGGTGGTTCGCAAGAAATAATGGGATGGTAAGGCCAAAAGAAGAAAAGAGCATACAAGACGGTGAGATGTTGAAAATGCTGTTGGAGGTTTACATGGAGGATGGGTAAGTCTTGAGTTGGTGGCGGAGTGGCATATTGACAGTGTTGCACGTTACAGGAACACGCAACAGACAGCAAGATTTCTCAGCTCGCAAGCGAAAAAACTGGATGCTCTCGATGTGAGTGCTTTCGCTGCTCTGATGATCTTCCCGTATATTCTTGCATACCTCATTCGAATTGGCGTGTCTAATGTGTGCACTGGCCACATAGATACTATCTCTCGTCCCATCCACCTGGCCGCTTCATACACTATCGACCTACCTCGCTCGTTCACTCCGACGCACTCAGCACATCGCACACGAAGGTCAGATCGTCAGAGCTATCTGTGCAGGACAGAACCTTGCCGTGCTCGAGAGTACGTTCGAGGTTCTGCGAGAGGAAGGTGCGATCGTGGAAGAGGCGGCGAGTGACGACGAAGAAAGTGGGAAAGGGGAGGATGGGATAGGGAGAAGCTTCGACGAAAAAGTCGTGTTGCATGGTAGGCACGAGGGGGAGGCTGAGGTGGAGCCTGTCCATGTGGGAGGCGGTGAAATCTGATATCGCCGTTGATGTATGGTGCATGATGTGGTATACTGAACTGCTCGTATGCTTTAGGAAGCTCTTGAAACCGTATCTTTCGAAGCTAGAGAAGATCCGATAGTTCGCTCGCACCGGAATGAGATCAACGTTCCTGACCCTCAACCTCATACATCAAAGCATTAGCACGCCAAGGATAGGCCAAATGCTTGGATGTCTCTGGGCTATCTATTTTTGAGAAGGCTTGGAGATTGAACAACATCGATATCGTTGTTAGTCATTCTGGAAGGTGTCAAATTGCTTAGCGTGTCACTGAGTCCTCGATGTCTCGAGCAAATGAATCTCTGCCAATGAATGTAGCTGTGCCATGCCAGTGCCATTACGCAGCGTACGCAGCCTCGAGAACTTTGCTGAATCCACCTCGCATTCCGGAGTGCTGACGTAACGGCATCAATCTGCTAGACAATGCAGGCCGCGACAGCCAACTTCTTGATGCGCTGAACCCTCAGGCCTCATGAACCTAATGAGCAACGACGAGCAAACTTGGCTTTTACTCAGAGAACGTAGTCTCCAACCGGGAGGGTTCGGGGTGGACAGAGCCAGGATATGGTATGTGTATTGCCGCCAACCTCCTCCTACTCGACTCTACGCCAGTTTGACCGAATCTTTTTAGGCCTGCTCTACTTGGTGCGCAACCGCTCTCAGATCCACCGCCCTACTCAGAGGTGGAGAGTGTGAGTGAAGATGAAAATCCGACGGAAGAAGGGTCAGTCGAGTTGATTGCGGAAGCCCATGCAGACGAACGGCAAATTAAGCTGGACACAGATCGCAGCTTCGTATTATACCCTGGGGGTACGGAATGATATCGTCTTAATTCATACATACACTGAATCATATGCTCTGCATCAGAGTCCGGCACTACCCATCCTCGGGATGCACTTCAGAATGACTTGCATGGACTCCTCGTGTCGTTGTTCCGCAAACGTCGTTCGCTTCACTACTTTCAGGGTTTCCATGATATCATGACAGTCATCTTTCTCACTTTGCCGCAACCCCTTCACCTCTCATGTGCGGAAAGGATGGCGCTTCATCGCGTGAGAGATTCCATGGGAGTTGGACTCGAACCAGTGCTCGGCCTACTGAGGTGAGATCCTAAATGTGTCAATTACCACTCCTTGATGTGAATATATATATTTCCAGAGTGCTGAGAAATTTGCTGAGGCTTGTGGATCCCGCATACGCAAAGCTGCTCGAAAAGTGTGTATCTTTGAGATTATGCTTGCTTTCAGCTAATCACTGTATGCACCTTGGTGATTAGCACATCTCCTCTACCATACCATGCACTATCCCACCTCCTGACGCTTTTCTCGCACGACGTTCCGACTCTTCCTCTTATCCAACACGTATGGGACTTTCTTTTAGCACGAGAACCAATCGCTGTCGTATGGCTTGCCGCTGCTGTGAGTATAAGTAAGCTTGTTTTGTTTGCTTGTCCGCATTATCTCTTTCTATTGTTGGGCGTTGTTCTAATGCTCATCGATAGCTTATCTTGCACCGCAAGCCGTCTGTCTGCTTGCTCGCCGAACAGGACGATGATGGGATGATCCACTCTTTGTTGGGTGGGATACCAGAGTTAGTTGATGCGGACCCAGAGATCTACGACATGGGCAATAATGATGTTGCCCAAGACACCACTAGAGCAGACTATGCCGCAGAAACTGTGAGACTCTCTGGGAGGTCCACTGCTAGCATTGCACATGAGCAACCAGACTCTACAGCTGTTGATGGGACGGTCGGGTCTCTTGACACCAACGAGCAGATGGATCCATCCTGTGATATTTTCACGCCAGATGAAGACCAAAGCTCTGTCACATCGAACGGGGTCCAAAGCGGTAATACGCTCCGAGCCGATGGCTCTAGTTCGGGCTCAAATTTCTTCCCGCTTCAAAATGTAACGGGTATTCCACACAACTCGATTCTAGACTTCGCTGCATCAATTCCGTTGCCTGATTCACGGCCAGCCTCACCAAGTGTTTTGCCGAAACCTACTTGCTCGGTACCATTATCACAAGGGGCGAGATCCACTGATCATCACAGCCGTTCGCCCTCACCCTCGACCCCTGACCATGTGCCGTCAAGTTCGGGTTCTTTCTTGGGCGCAGCGCAGCATTCCCCCTCGGATTACCCATGCGGTGTATCAAATGAATCCACAACACACGCAGACACATCTGCCAAAAAAACAAGAACCAAACCTCCGCCACTTTCCCTCACCCATCTTCTTCGTCAAGCAAACGACCTCTTGAATGCATACCCACCATCCCACCCCTCAGTGCGCCTCACCGAGATCATGGGACCTGATAGTGCTATGCGAACGTGGCGCCCTTTACCAATTACTGCCACGAATGCCATACCCGAAAAACAACCATACGACGAAACTGATGACTACCTGGAGACTCTAGTCAACTCTTCGCATATTGTCATACCCTCACCATCCCCTTCACCTCCTCTCGGACCTTGCCCTGTGGTCAAGAAAACAAAAAATTCACCGAGAGCATTGAACAAGGCTCTCCTGGACCCGCGTAGGATCGGCCGGCGTCTAGGTGCACTCACGACTGCAGAACGTAGGATATTGTTCATGGGCGCATTGCTCGTGGTAGGGGCTGCGGTGGCATTAAAATCGAACAAGGTCCCCTGTATGGACAGTATCGTCAAGGCAGGCGGAGGGGATGGACTGAAGCGCTTATGGAACGGAAAATGGACACTCATGTCATCCGTAGTTGCTGCTTGGGGACGAGGGCTACCATAGTCCGTGGATTTGCCTTTGATCCACTGATACTTTACATTCGAGTTGCATGTAGCTATTATGCAAGCTCGATATGCCGTATAATTACAATCCATTTGTAAACGTAAATCTGTAGAACTGAGACAAAAAGCCAAATCATGGTGAAGTTCCTTTGAAATTCAAGAATCACTTGCGATTGGTTTTGCTGATCTCCTCTCAAATCTCAATTATACTCGGCGGCGAGATGTCGAGTTATGACCGATGTTGGTCAGGTCTGTGCTAGCCCAGCGGCTAACAGTCCACCCAGGCGTCCTAAAGAGGAGCGGTGATCCCATCAATCTGAACGACCTTTTCGATTGCTGAACCTCCGAGCGCTTCCAACCAGCAAGGTTTAATGGTGACGTTTGAGGGTCTTCGAAGTTCGCTCAGGGTAAACTGTCGGACTCCCACACCAGGCCTCCACATGAAAAAAAAACCCCCCGGCGGTGAAAGCATCATAGACCGACTGATCATAGGATTCATCTATCAATAACTTGAAGCGCTACTAGTGTCAAACGACTCCATGGCATGTGGAAGAGTTTACGTGACGATCGATGTTGCTCGATGAGTCAGACCTATGCACGGACAACTTAGTCGGGATAATAATGCAAGATGGATCAGGAACGTACGGCCATCATGCTGCTGATTCATGACATGATTCACGTAACTTTCGGTCGACACCGGCGGCTCCGCCGAGCCTCGTGGGAGATTCAGAAGTAGAAGAGAGACAAATTTTGTTTGCTGTGGTACATACATGTGCCGAAAATCCCGAGACAACCCTGTTTTCTTTGGATGGAGAAACCACGTCCAAAACTTCGTTTTCATGGGCGATTGTCTACAAAAACTGTGACTATGGCCCGCATACCACATATGCGTGTGCTCTGATTTGGTGAGTGAAGTGCAGGACGATCGATCACAGATACATATGTGCCGACCCAGCTTCCCACTGCCGACGCTCCCCGTCTCCCGCACTCACGTAGCATCACCTCCAATCAGAACTTTCGAATAGCAAAGGAAGCAAAAAGAAATCAAGGAGTTTAAACAACTACTCAACTTACAGAAAAGTTGTTCAGGAACTGCCAAGAAGACGGTCGATTCATAGGCACAGGTCGGTCAACAACTTGGTGCATGCACACTGCCCGTAGCTCTGCCTTCGTCGGAGCAATAACTCTTTATTAACGGGTGTGGTCTTCCTCAGCACCAAGGTGGATTTGATATTCCCAAGAGATCCTATCTCGATCTCGATCAGAAAGTTTGACTCGCCAAAATTAGCCCCGCGCCGAGCAACAACGCCTTCCTGATCGGAGGATCAGTACTCGGTTACGACGCTTCCATTGTTCAACATCAGGTAGAAAACGTCGGGAGCACCTCCCCGAAGTGAGAGTCAAAAACTTTGAAGAGCAAACGACTCGGGGAAAAAATAAAATCAGTATCATCCGCACAGGCAAACGTGCTTGTTTAGGGAATGAGTTTCTTTTTGTAGATAGGCTTGGATCAGGAAGGGGCCTATTTAACCGAAGCACCATCGGACGCCAAGCTGTAATCTTATAGAATGCTTCCTTCCCCATCCCCTCCACCTCGGCCTCGACCAAAAAAGATCGTCACTCAGAGGCAATACCGTGAAAAGGAGGGGGTATATTTCAATACACTCCGGGGCATCATCAAGGAGCTTACCGGGGAAGAGCTACCGACACGGCAGGAGATCCTGAAAAAAGGTTGCTTAGGGTTTATCAGTTGCTTGAATGACTCTGCTAATACAATCATACCAAAAGCGATCGACTTACTCTTAGCGACCTCGGACACAAGGATGCAGACAGATGCCCAAGTCGTTTCTTCGGCCTCGCATAATGTACTTCCTGTCAACAACGGCCCGGCAGAATTGACATTATCTCATGCGGGTATGTGAATACATACACTTGGAATTCCGACTCGTCTGAGGTGCTCACCGTGTCTCAGATTATTTTTCCCAATGGGAACCCTATCCTTGTTTCCAAAATTTGCATCCCAAAGGCGGGTTTGATTCATATATTGGTGTCGGTCGACTGCATGGTCAGCTACTAGTAGACTACTTCAATGCAGACTCTAGATTGGACAATAGTGGCAGTTATCAGGAGCACGACGAGGATTCGTCAGCCCGCCAGTGGTCTTACCATGATCCTTAGATATGAAAGGTGGTTAATGAGGTCTTCCGTCTTAGTAGTAGCCCAAATTGTAAATACGTACCGCGGATTGTTTTTCATCGTTACCTAGACGATCCACACCATAGCGCTACCACCGCTACGGTGCATCATATATAGATTTCATGAAAAATCCACCCCGGATTCGTTGCATACCACACAACGAATGAGGTGAGAAGCCCATTGTCACGCCATTATGTATAATATCCCGCGTAATAATTTGTCCTGTCCGAGTCTCCCGGTGGGTGATAATTTACAGCTCGTTGCACGCCACACCGGCGCGCACCGGTGATCGCCATTGAACTAATCTGCCCACTGTCACCACCGATGCTAGACGAGCCCGTCGCACGGCGACCCGCACCACGTAATTTCTACATGCATTTCCACTGTTCATTTCTGCTACTCCCGACCATTTGACACAACTTGTCTGTAGTAGTATGATGCAATCCACGTGCAACTTGAATCTCATCCAGAGACTTTGCAACATCGGACGATAAAGACTGTTTTATGTTGAAATGTAGACAAGTGTATTGGCAGATCATCGAGCACTGACCCCAAGAAGTTGATTGATGATTAATGATCAATAACCTGTCGCCACCGTGACGAGACGGTAACCTGCGAGTAGTCCGAATTATGAGAGCCACCAAGTTGCTAAGAAACGTAGTTCCGGGTTACAATATTAGCTCGTAGAATTATTTGTTTGTCTAGCTAGTAGCTACTGGTGAACTTTGGTTTTATTTGGTGAAACCTTTGTGACACTGTACCTACCGTAAATTCGAAGACCGTTTGGGGAATTTGTGGGAACTCGCTGATTTTGATTTCTTATGAGGCTGAGGCCCGATCCTCTGTTGGAGTTGTCGAAACTCCCTTTCGACGTAGTTAGTATGCTTCACTACTCGTATAATGAATCACACAGTGCGTCATCTACAACAAGCATCATTTTGGTCACGTCACGACCCGTTCCATTTCTCGGCGCCTCGACGGTTTGACCTTGCTCGTCTTAACGCCCTTTTTATCTGTGACACATGATGACCTTTTCGATCCTCGCCGCCTTGTATTCCAGATGGACAGCTTCAAACCTAGCATGGGGGTTCGTGGATGAGGCGGTGAAAATATAGTAGTTCTGATCTGAGTCACCTCACTTTCAAAGGGTCGATTCGCCTGCTGTGCGACCGTGCATGCCAGTGCATAACTGTATGTTGTGTGTGTGGGATGGGTATCTTCTTGGCCACGCCCTATGAATGATATCAAGGACCGTCCTTAGAATCCGTACCCATCGGCATGCGGTCTGTAAACACGACGCCGGTGACCGAATCTCTAAACATCTTAGTAGGTGGTTTGTTTCAAGTGCTTAGCGGGAAAGATCGGGTCACCCAGCTACAGGTGCAGGGGCCCCCGCGGAACGGGTGATTGACATAAGTTGTCTAGGTCAACGATTCGGCACATTTGAGGCGCTTTCTGAGCCGCTGAACTTTAGAGGCTTGATTCCGGCAAGTATGTACATAATGCATCTCGCCGCTCCACGGAATGCTACCGTGATTTTACGGACCTGATCCGATGGCGGCCGGTCATATAGGCTATAGCGCTGCGTGGCTATGGTTCACGTGGTCAGATCAGTGACATCATTCATTGAAGAGTTTTTCAGTCTTAAATTACCAATGATGCCCATTTATGAGTCGCTGACCGGAAAAAAGCCTGGTGACCACCAAATACCGCACTATTGCCTGTGACCACTAGCAGCACTTGGCCGCCTACCGAGTTGGAGATCATTAATACACTTACACAGTACTTGGCCGTTTTACATAATGCCCACAATGGCGCTCTCGATTATAGTAGTCCTACCAAAATTCTCAAGAAATTCGGGGTTTCATTAGGACCACTACACATTGACACATTTTCTAGTGAGCTCCCCAGGTCGAAAAACTGTTATTCGAAACCCGTGACTTGAGGAAATATTGCTGCAGAACCTCGTGGAGATCGCCGGAATCGGGCGCCGGACGTAGGTACGATCTGGTACTTACCCGTATTAGGTAAAAGCTATACAAGCCTTGGCCCGGACCATATGGGTAGAACCTAATTGGCGTTTCCATCATTGGGTTGGTCGTATCTCATCGATACGGTACCTCACACTGGCAGGGCTGATCTGCTCACTTTGTCTTCCGATCGTGGACACTGTTCGACTCACTGGCTACATTGGGATCGGGATTCCCCGGAGAACAAGGAACACAGGGCGGGCGTTGCCAATTGATTATCATCCCTGGAATTGGTGGATGGCACTTTGTAGCGATAGGTGGGCGGTGCTTCCCGGAACTTCTTTCTTCCGTTCACAGTGGACCCGGTCGGAAGCGAATAACGTGAACTGATGCCCAGTGCTATCTAACATATACTTAAGGCTCGAGTCCGCATGTCGCATTCTCTAATCGAAACTCCACTGGTGGCGAAGACTGCAAGATGCAGCACCACCCATACCAATCTCTGGCAGTCGGACCGTCGCCGTCGTCTCGGCAGAGCAAAGTTATACTGCAAAGGGAGTATCGCGAAAAGGAAGTAGAATGCTTCAAAACGCTTCGGGGCGTCATCAAGCATCTTACTGGACAGGAGCCACGCACCCGTGAGGATATCTTACAGAGAGGTATCTCTTGTGTTGTTCCGAAGTTGCCAGCTGCTAAATGCCTTCGCGTGCGAAGCAATTGGCATGCTCTTAGCTGCTTTGGAGACCAGGAAACGCACCGAGACCCAGTGGGAGGCTAATAGTACACTAACTACTTCTCCAATCATGCTACTCGCCGAACATGTGACATCAACTCACATGGGCAAGTCGATCGGAGTATATTTACCCAATCAGCGTACTCATGCGAATTTTCTGTAGATTACTCGACTCAATCCCTTCCCTGGGCCTCAAATTGGCATGCTTCGGGTGAATCTGATGCTTTGTCTTACCATGACTACACACCGTCATATGATCAACCGTGCCACTTTACGTCTAGCTCTGCCTCCGAGTCACCCGGTGTCGGATATGGTCAGGGCTCGTTTAATTATTGGTATAGTCATTCTCTTGGACAACACCCAGGTCAACTTTGATGAATATAGCTACTGTCCTCTTCTCTTGTCTCCTCGAACAGTGTAACCCAGTCTTATTATGCATGTTTGCTAGTTGCTTTTCATATACATACCCCGTCGTTTGAAACGGCGTGTTTCTTAATGGCTGCGTCCACCAATTCTACCATGCCGATCACCGCTTCCTCTTCTAGCGTGCGACCAAGAAGTTGAAGTCCGACAGGTACGCCGGGGAACACGTCTGGATGGTCTGGTAGATGTCAGTATTGCAACTAGTCAAATGCATATAGAAACATACAAAGTCTATAAAATGCCTCGTCCTCGTGGTTGTGAAAGTCATGGGGAGCTACGGGCAGGTCAGCCTCGGGATCGACGAATGTCACGGGAAACACGGCGCAAGTGTAGTCCATCGCATTTCCAAGGGTCGTATAAAAGGAATCACTGAATGCGGAGAGGTAGGTGGGTCCTGATTGGTGTAAGTCGGGATATAACTCACTAGTTCAAGCCGTGTGGGCAAGCAGTATATGCTACGGCAGGTGAGATGATAGCATCAACTGGTCTGCCAGTCTTTGTTCTATTCTTTGTTGCATTCCAGTGGTCTAGGTATGCCTTGCGAAGTGCACGTTTTTCTGTGTGGAGTTGCCATAGCTGAGTGTAATATCAGGTGAACCACGTTCTGTCCATCAACGTCGCCAGCACACCTCCCAGGTAGTTCTACTCCTCGGATATCCAACCAGGCTTTTCACGAGCGGTACCTCCAAGTCAAAGGGATGGGGTTCCTCCTCGGGGCTCATTGAAGTGATCAGGGGTTCACCAGAAGCTTCACAACTCTTGCGATAATCCTCGCCTCCATCTGCAGTCAGAATAGTTTGCTGTATCATAACAGTCAGATGGTGTTCCGAATGTATAAGGCATAAATTTACAGCATTCTTGTAAATATCAACATGGTTGAGTGGCTCCCAGTCAATAACTACGACAGTAGTCTGAGATTTCGAATCGAAATCGGAAACAGAGTTACTTACCCTGGTGTCCTTCTTTCTCCAATGCTCCTTTGACTATATTCATTGCGCGAATGAGAGGAGGATGTGGCTTGACCACTTTGTTGTCCCACAAGATAGCGAAACACATCCCTTTTCCGTGACCATGCTCTACTAGTTGGTAATCTCCTTCATTCCACCCTTTTCGAATCGCGAGCGGGTCGCGATCCCAGGGACGGGCATCTATAATTGCCTTTGTGAATAACTTCAATGCAGGGACAGAAGTTGCCATCGGCCCAAGCACAGACGAGATGGATTCCTGACCCATCAAGGTATTGGCAGCACCGTGATATGGAAGGCGTTCGTACGAGGGTCGAAGGGTATACAAGCCACAAAAAGCGCTGGGAATGCGAAGAGATCTACGCCCGTTCTGGATCAAGCTTTATCCTTCATCGAGAACAAAAGCATTACCCGTCTATATCAGTGCCTACTCCCAAGGGGCTACCCCTCATTGCAAGGAGTGCACCTTCTCCGCCAGAGGAACCACCCGGGGTGAGTTTCCTGTTGTAGGGGTTGATCGTGCGGCCGAATACATTGTTATGTGTTTCTCCCCACTGCATGATAGTAACGTTAGACCGGTTTTTGGCATTGTCCCATGATCTCATTTTGGGTAGCCGAAAGAACTGACCATGAGCGTCTGTGGCACATTAGTACGAACAAATGGTACCGCTCCAAGCTCGTACAACATCTCCACTAGAACACAATCATTATCTGCAAACTTTCCAATGTTGCAGGCATATCCTGAGGGAGTGTGATGTCAATGATCGGCAAATGCTTCATAGAACTATCGTTACCCATGATGGTTTCCAAGCCTTTCATCGTAAACTGATCTTTCAACGAAATAGGTAAGCCATGTAAAGGACCCATTGGTTCCCCACGTTCCACCAGATACCGATCGACTTCCTTGGCCCGATTAAGAGCTCGCTCAATAAAGATTTCCGTGAGACAGTTTGTCTAGATGAATGATTTGATACCCCGAGATGAGACACACGAATCGTAAACTCACGACTTGATGCGCGATAATAGCGCTCTTGAGGTACGCAATAGTAACTTCTAAGCTTGTGTATCCAGAGGTCACGTTGGCGAGCAAGTGGGCCAACGCGGACACATCCTTCGTACCGAGATCGATAATGTCGAGTTCTCGTGATGATAAGAGTCCACAGTCCTTCGTGACAGAACGAACATCCATGCATGTGTCCGGTGGCAGTTTGATCTTCCACTCTTCCGGGATGGATGCATTCTGAACCGCTTTACGATCTTGACATAACGAGCGCCAATCTGAGGTTTCAGGGATGCTCGTTGCCCTGGACATGACGACCTTGTTCTATAGTTGCTGACGGAGGGAGGAGAAAATATGCGTGGCGGAACAGTGTCTTGTTGCGGCAGCTGCGTCCGAGATATGTAGATGTGCTACCGTGAGTTTGATGCAAGCAAGCGTGGAAAAGTAGGCCGTGGATCGGGTATGATCCAATTCTTTAGGTGGAATTGTAGAGCCGCCATTCCTGTAAGACAAATGGTTTGTGAGAGGACGATGTACCATGGCATTCACTCTTCAACGTACATAAGTTAGCGCAAGTGAGAAGTTCTTGAGAAAGTTACCCATACCAGCGCCGCTTGAATAGCAAGAACAGACTTACTTGTAAGTATATTCACAAACATATTCCTCGTGTCTTTTTCATTGACGAATTGGTATAGTACATCCCTCGCATTGGGAGGGTGAATATATGGCATGAGATCTACAAATCATTATTGCAGTCCATCGATCACAAAACTCCTCAGGAAACCGACCCAGAATGACTCGGACTGGGTAAGTATCAGCAAGTATTTTGAAAACTTGAAAACTGCTACGTGAATCTCCACAGGTTCCATCCTTGATTACACAAGAACAATCGCATGAAATAAGGGACGCACTGTGAAAGCACAAGGTGTAGAGTGTAAATTTTCAACGGAACCCGAACCAAGAGCTGTGATGACCTGCTTTAAGATATGCAGGTAGGGTGTCCACCATTTTCATAGCGCGAGTACGATGGATGCTCCGTGTATGCTGCAGCACGAGGCCGGGTGATAGGTAAAACCAGCTCGAAACGTTCTAGGTCCGAATCCGGTCGTGATTTACCGGTCAAGCCACGACCTTCTAGTCGCCTTGCCTCGCGCCATTCTCCGCTGGTAATGAAATTAAATCCTCTATTGAAGCGAGATGTTCGGGCAACTGGACATAGCGTAAACCGATTTTTAAACAAATTATGAGAAATGCAAAATGGGTCGTTACCTTTCTGGTGGTTCGTACCCCAATCAATGTCTCGCTCCAGGACAGCTCCACGGCTGATTTACAGACCATGATGAATATGAACATTGAAATCGAATTTTGAATGAAAGAGTTCGCACCTCGTCCGATCACTGGAGAAGGTTTGCTCGACAACGCTTCTGAATGGTGCGCTGTACATCCTTTTCACATCTTCGGTTAGCCCAAGAAGCAAGAAGACTATGAAGGCGACCGTCACGATTGTCCAGCGTCGCAGTTCAACACTGGTAATTTGAGTTAAACTCGAACGCCACTCGTGTGCTGGGACGTAGACGATTACGTCGATGGTCGAATGGATGGTTCCCCATCCAGGCCAAGGCGTTACTGGATATGCAGCGGCTAACGAGGCGACGCATATCGATGTCGGAACAAGCCCGTACAACGTACTAACCGCCCCTATGGCGGTCAAGCGCCGGCACCACGCCGAACTTACACCCGGTTCTCCCATCGTTCTGTGGTTCCACCGAAAATTTGCTCTGATGGTAAGACCTGGGCAAGACGCGTCAGTTCGTGGTCTCGGATTTGGCATACTACACACAGGCATATGTTGCAGATACTACACCGACTAGTAAAGGGAGCATCCAGACAAGGGGAAAGGCAAGATTGACGGTGCCTACACCTGGAAGGCAGCCGACGTCTTCATAAATGTAGAACCGATACTGTCGAACAATATACTCTGCGGTACCTGGTGAGCAGGAGCAGCAAATTGGGCGTTCCAAGGAATACCATACCAAGAGCAATACAGGCGCATGGCATCACTAAACAGAGAAAGATGTCGACTGCCGTATTGAAGACTTTCTGTATGGCACGTTGTCAGACTATACGTCAAGAGAAACAGTAAAAAATGTACCTCGTGTGCCCTGGGGTTCAAAGTTACGATCATGTATAATTGACGGTTGATGGATACACCACTTGCGGTGAGAGCAACGTCTACGACGATAAGGAAATATCCACCTTGATCGATCTTAACCACCCAATCGTCATGGAATTGAATTGGACGCACAAAAATCACACCAGCCTGGCGCCCAGTTTGCTATATTCCGATTCCAGCGTAAAGCGTTGGCAAATTGGATCAAACATGCAAGCTCCGTCCAAATAATGAGCATGGATGTTCCCACATTTCCAGAAGCTATTCACTTGGTCGTGGTATCATATCACACCATGTATGTCGACAAAGTGCTCACCTAACGCCCTCGGCAGGGGGATTGCAACCAACAATGCACCGATACCTGCGAAAACCATGAAAACAATATTGCTGATGCCATGCATCTCATCGGCACGTTGATACAGCGAGACAGCGTTGCCAGCGGGAGGACACCAGGGGGGATCTATTTGCTTCCACACCTCAACTTAGAGTACATAAGGCAGCGTGAATAACCCCTGTGGGTTCATGTGGTAACACGATGAGCACACGCTCCCTCAGTGATATCGGCTAGATTTAGCGTTGGCAAGGCACTTACAATGCTTCCCAGGATGAAACAGCACAGGCAATGCGTGGTTGCCGTCCGACCTGTGGTGAAATCATGTGTAGCTCCCGTATATATATATATATAACTTGGCACCACCGATAGTGATTAGCCTACAGTCGATTATTAGCCATAACAACTCTCAGAAATAGAAGAAAGAATTTCAGCCCTTTGGTCACTGCCAGCCTTTAACTCGAAATCACATATGAGTACTAGTTAAATGAGCTGAGTCGAAATCATGTGATCGGCCCAAGATTCTTAGATTCTGGGAGTCTCGAATACTCACACTTCGGAGTTTTTGTGATCTGTTCGACTTACCGCTACAAGATTCTACTCCATTAGTTATTCTCGGTCACAGTGTACGACTCCGAACGACTCCGATAGTCAAGGCTCTGGTGTATTCAACTCGGTGCGTTCTGCCGGTCCAACACTTGTTGGAGTCGTCCCTAGGGAGAAAGCACTGATCAATGTACAAAATGGGTATCAATCTCTTTCTGTCTCAGCTCCTGGCGCATCATGATGGCGACATCTTTTCCCACTGAGCAAACCTAGAGTCTCGCCGGCCTATGGGCATCCAGGTGGTTCCAACAGATTCAAATTCGGGATTTCCTTATCTTCAAGCTGAACACCGTCAGTGGTTATACGACCAAAATAGTGATGATACAATCACGGGCCACGAACCCACGAACCCGCAGTCTGGAATACACACTGTCAGCATACGTTTTCCCACTTGACAAAGCTTCCGCCGCACGTCAAGGGAAGATTCGTTGAAACTGCTTTGCAAAACACTTCATTGACTTTGTTTCACGTTTACATCCATTCTGATTTGATAGTATTGAGCTGAAATCGAGAGGTGATCTACTGTCTACTTGACAGACACTAGTACTTACAAGCGGATCAGACCACTACCATGTACAGCCTTCATTGAGGTGCTTGCATTGACCTGAATTTTGCAGTTGGTTCCCATGCACTGGCACGCCTGATGCACCAGTGGCACTCATCTTCCAAGCGACTTCACAGGTATTGTCCCTAAGCGGGGTATGTTAAAGGGGTTCTGAGGTCCCGAGGATCTCGCGCTTGTCTGTCGGGCGATTTGACAGCACTGCCTATGAACGGGATACGGTTGTACTATTGTTAATAATGCCTTGCTTCACGATTGTCACCGTCTGAGTATTGCTCTCGGAATTCCACCTGGCCTACATGACTTGGATATAACTACTGATCGGCCCTCCGTGGATGTCCTCTGCCAGGAGCCAATATTTCCAGTGTGGGCTTGGTGCCTGCATAATTCGCCGTTGTGTGTCCTCCTTTCTTCCCTGTGCTGCCTGCTATCTGATAGATCGTTGTTTGCAACGGTAGAATTGATTTTTTCACACACACTGTTATCTAGCTCAGCATACCCTGTATTGTTTATGGTCTTTATATGAAAAGTAGCTGTCCCTCGAGAACCATGGTGTTGAACTATTGCATGAAATGAGGTGAGCAGGACAGTTGACCATCCTTATAGGTACATGCTTCTGATAGCTTATCGGTGGCTCGCAACTTTCACAATGTTAATCCTCCTCCAGAAATCCGTTTCCGATATGACATCGTTGTCTAATTATTATCTTGTCTACTTTTCGACCCATACCTCCTGTCTTCAGGCATCCTACCAATCTATTTTCGTCTTAGCTCCACCACGACCGGTAAAGCCCCATTCAATTTGGTTCGCAATCTTTATCGCTACCCCCAGATCGGAAGCAAATCTGGGATTCCATGTCTTTGTCAGGGAAGTTCAAGCCAATAGACCTAAACAACTTACGACCATACTGCAGCAGGGTTCTTCTGAAAGAATCGTCCCACGAGAACAACGTCGGCTTGTCCGTCCTGCAACACTTTCTCGGCAACCACACCGCTTGTGATTGACCCAACACACCCCACTACGACATTGTCGCCGACGGCTTTCTTTACGGCATGCGCAAACGGCGCTTGATAGGCTGTCCCACCTTTGACGATGGCTTTGGGGTGGTTCCCGCCAGTGGAGACATCCAGAAAATCGATGCCACGCTCCGCGAGGATGCTTGCAAGCCTAACGGTGTCTTCAAGTCGCCAAGAGGGCTCGCCTGGGAGAGCTTCTTCCAACCACTCCGTCGCGGATATCCTGATGTCATGAGTTCGATGACCAATAGGTAACTAAGGAGTATATCGCGTACCTGAGGAACAATGGCATATCATCTGGGATGATGTCGCGAATGGTATCAACCACTTGCAGAGTTAAGCGAATGCGATTTTCGAAGCTACCACCATACTCGTCTGTGCGCTTGTTTGTCTGAGGACTCAAGAAACTGAACAACAAGTAACCATGCGCATTGTGTATCTCTATCACGTCGACGCCAGCCTTTAGCGCACGTTTCGCAGCGTCGGCAAACGCAACCACGACCTCGTTGATCTGGGCTTTGGAAAGCTCCTTCGGCACAGGAAATTCTTCGTTGAACGGTACGGTAGAGGGTGCCCACACGTTATCGGGCCATCCTCCGACGTTCTCTGTAGCCGCCAATCCAGGTTGCAGCCACGGAACGACCGTGGACGCCTTGCGACCTGCATGCGCGAGTTGAATGCCAACTTTCTGATTTTGAGAGTGGGCGAACTCGACGATCTTGCGGAGCGACTCGGTCTGGCTATCGTTCCACAAGCCAACGTCTTCTGGTGTGATCCGTCCTTCGGGTGCAACGGCCGTCGCCTCGATGATGGATAAACCCGGTCCCCGAGTAAAGATGCCGCCGACTGCGCACGTGTCAAAGAGGCCTCGTTCACACAAAGCCAAGACCATACTCACGGTGAGCTAGGTGCCAAGCGGTGAAATGACCGTCTTCGGCAGAATATTGACAGAGCGGAGAGAGCTATAGTTGGTTTCCGTTTGTTGCCGGGTCACGCGAGACTGGACGAGAGCACTCACGAAGACGCGGTTATGGAACGTGGTCCCTCTGATTTTGATGGGCTGGAACAACTTTGGTATCGGTTTGCCGTCTGGCTGCGGGTCATATGCAGTACCAGCGGCGGGCACCTGTGCTGGAGTAAAGTAAGAAATACCGGGCGCGGGCTTGTTCGTTACGGAGTACATTGGATCGAGGGATTATGATGAGTAGGGTGGATTTCCATGGAATGTCGTCTTTTTATATCAGACCGGTGACTCAACGGAGGCCATCGAAGCTAGTCGGAACATTATTCATGACTTTGCTGAGTGAGAGTGAAGTACGGACGTTGCTTGCCAATTACTAAGGCATCTATTTAAACATGCCCCAATTGGCAAAATAACGGCCCAGGAGCGTGTTAGCGGCTCATGAACCGAATTCGAGAGAAAAACCGTCAAAATGTCGCCATCGAATGCCAATGCGTACTGGTACCCCACCACGGTATATGATGACTCGAAGTGCATGGTCCGTGATACCCGCTGACTACTGGTTGGATCGTTAATTGTCCGTTTGAATGCCACACATTGAATCGACCGAGCCTGGCGTCTATACATCACTGATCTGGTCCAATGCGTTTCATCTGTGAGAATATGCAAGGACTGGTGCCTGTAACGTTTCAAAATTTTAAAGCTCAAAGTCTATGAACACTGCAGCGCTCTGCTTATCAACTTATCAACACAGGAAGATGTGACATGCTTTCCAGTGCGTCCAAGGTGGCCAATCTTGCGTAAAGGGACCAATACGCATGAAAACACATTGCATGACACATGCTCAGATCAGATTGGAGGAACTATACCACAAGCTATGCAGTTGCGATTCCCAAGCCTTTGGACCATGGTTGTGGAGTCGGAAGAAGGAACGCAATAACGGTGGCTTCGCTGAGTAAATTCATAAACAGCGACTACCCAATCACTTACGCGAAGCCGAAACTGAGTGTCTTCTACTTCCGATCAAACGCCGCCCTGCAAACAAGAATACACCCAGAATATCGGATCCCACCTTCGCCCGGACCTGGCAGGGAGCAACTAGTCATGTTCTACAGTTGGTAGAACACACAGGAAACGGAATTTGATTTCGGGAATGTCATCCAAAATTCACTAACCTGCTTCCTTAATCCCTTACCAGCGCTTCTCGTTACTGTAGGCGCTAAATCGATGAACTACAGCAAGATGGCGAGACAAGCGTCTATTCGTTTGCCATCAGTTTGGCATGCTGCCTTGGTTGTCATACGAACAAGCGCGCATCATTGCAGCACAAAGATTTCACTAAACTGTCAAATCGCGTCGCAAGATCCGAGGTACCCGGATATAGACTTATGTAAATAGAAGAGGAAGTCCGTAAACAAATGGAGGATGCTCACCATTGATAGGCCGCAAGCGCTCAAGATGAGGACATCTCGACATTGCGCTGCGTTCCTTTTCACAGCTTTTTGGACTGCTTTCGGCAATGACGACCAAGCCTTGCGGTATGGCTGTGGATGAACTCGACAAGGGAGCACGATCGATCGTATAGTACAATGAGAACGGCTATCTCATGACGTGTCTTCCTGCTGGGAAGATCGGAGCGACATGATGGCCTTATCTCATCTAGTTACCGCCAATCCTGCAAGAATTCCAAAAGAGACTATTGGAAGTGACGAAAAGAACACGAAATTAGGACGGCCACGCGAGGAAAATCCAGGAGAAAAATAGAACGAGCTGTAGATGGACTGGTTCTCCAACAATGCCAGCACATAGGTAATTTGATTCGCGAAGACAGGTCGGAAAGGCGGGAGCACGGATAAGTTGTCCCTGGGCGAAAAATCCAGGCTGGAGCAGACAGGGCTCGCGATATCGATGCATGGTCGAGGTCGAAGGACGAATCCAAGCTGAATGTTGCTCAGTTGGGAGCCGCGTTCGAGCGGAGCTGGACGTGGTTGGGGCGGAGAAAGGGAAATCATGTGGCAGAGCTAGAAGCAGGCGAGGCGTCAGCGATGATTATGGCACATATTTCGAGAGTGACCTACGCGTCCAAAGTGTATGTTGTCGTCGTCATCGCCCACGTTGACCAGATGGCCGGTTAGCGCGCACGGTCCATTCCCAAAAGCGCGGCTCAAGGTTTAATTCGCACGTGCAGCTTTCCTCACTTGCACAGTTACCACTGCACCTCGCCCGCCTCGGAACGTGGTCCTAACCGTTGTTACCGCTGAAATTTCCAGGGAATCCTAGACTGCCGAATACGAAACGAGACTGCGGAAAGTGAGTTCTGAGCGGCGACGGATCGGAAAACCAGCAATTTCGAGCGGAGTGAGTTACCCCCTCCTGCTTGTTGTCCTCTCCTGTCATACTGCGCTCCTCTGACTATCTTGTCGTGATGTTCTCCTGCGGTACTAACGTCCTTTCCAACATGTTTTTCACCCCGTTGCCCCGCGTCTATCTGCTTACGCAAGTAGAAGATAATTTGTGTTCAACACCGGTCACTATTTTTGTTACCACACTCAATGGCCAACGATCAGGCTAAGAATGCTGGCCCAGTCGCTCAAGAACAATCATATCCGCCTAATATGCCTCCATACGCTCAGCCGCTTGGTGCTGCCTATCCTCCTGGGTACCCCATTTATTATGCTCAACCCCCCGACTCGAATCACGGCGAGAACCCCAGCAGCGTGCCT